>JAPDEK010000117.1:0-96605 GCA_027569065.1 Aspergillus cavernicola
GTGTTTCGGCCCGTCCCGCGCGCGCGTCGCGTGTCGGCATCTTGCCAACAACCTTCGGCAAGTCGTTCTGCTTACTTGGTTACAGAGGAAGTCGTCGATTCGTCGATCAGTGAAGTGCCCCCATCTCTATTCAGCACCACTGCTGGCGTGACATGGTATTAACCTTACCCAGAAGCACGTTCTCTCCAGGATGGATGGTATTGGTCTAATTCCGTAGATAGCCTGGATTTGGTGCCAAACTAAATCCAGCTAATCTACGGCCTAGAGTCTAGACTCTGTCACTCGCGTGGCCTTCGGTAGTTAGTACTAATGTGGAATAGCAACGAAATGCCCTCTACGAGATATAGCTGCGGGGACGTATATGCAACGAGGATTCTACCATGGGAAAATATCAGCGTAGGGAAGTTCTACAGATATTAGAATTAATTTGAGCCTGCTCTCTTCTCTTCCCAAGTCTGTCGGCAGGTAAATATTTCGCTTCTAGAGATGATTGCAACGGAGGTCTGTATCATTCTCGCCAACTTAATCTATACCCTGGGAGTCTCATTCTTTTACAGTCGGAGGTAAGGGCGCATCGGAACATGATACTCATGGATATTACTTGTAACAGAGATAAAGAAGCAGGCATGAAATTCAAGATTATAGATGCTGTACCTATATGATGGAGAAAGCTATCACTGCTAGTCCATGATTGCAAGAGACTTTGATATATTCCAGTGCCACTAGCTATACAAAGTTGACTAGGTAGCTTTTTAGATGAATCTGTATCCTCACTACAGCCCATTCCTAGTTAACAGCAGGAGAATAAGTACCGAAGCTAATTGATAGAGTCTAAAAATGAGAAATCTCCTCCCAAACCGCCGCCGGACTCTCCAACGGAAGCAAATGCTTCACAGCAGGCACAACCCTAAAAGAAACCATCACACCACTCCCCTCCAAAAACCGACAGACTTCACTCTCCACCCTATCCTTCCTCTCAACAACATCCAATTCACCAGCGAGAACACGAACCTGAATTCCGGCCGCAGACAAGGCCAATAATGCTCCGCTCACTTCGTCAGTAATGTCCTCCCCCATTCCGTACGCCGGCCAAGCGGCCTTCGCCAAGGGGTTTCCGCTCAAGCTATCGCGGACGATGATGTCCAGATCCCCTTCACTGAGATGTTCGACGCTGGAGAGGACATTCGTTGCTACCCATCGAACGGAATCTTCGGTCTCATAGGCGACTTTCTGCTGTTCCTTCATTTCAACAGGGAGAACGAGCGCCGTGGGTGGCGCTGGGGCGACTAAGACTAGCCCTTTCAGAGCTCCGAGGAGATCAGCAGCAGGCAAGGCGGATAGAGTTGCAAGCGCCACCTTCGCGCCCATTGAGTGGCCGACGAGAACGAAGCCATTAGCTAGAAGGTCTTCGTTCTGTGCGTGTGACTTGAGCTGCGATAGGACTGATGCGATGTCAGAGGCCATCGTGGTGATAGAATAAGAAGCCCCGGCGGCGTCTTCAGTCGGACCGGTTGATTGGCCCCAGCCGCGGAGGTCAATAGCGGCAGTGGGATACTCGGACGACAGTGTTGTCGTGGAGTCGGGGAAGACGAGCTTGTACCATGTTAAGGAGGAGCCTCCCCAGTAGTGGAGAAACACGAGGAGGGGTTTTCTGGTGTTGGTCTTGGGGCGGGTGATGCGAACATGTAAAGTTGTATCCGGAGAGGTAGAGATGGATAGAGACGACATGGTGGATTTGGATGGGAGTTGTTGTCAATGAATGCAGTGTTTTGATGAGGGTTGTACTCTCAGCAGATGTTCATCCCACGATTTATATACATTTTGCCGGCATCAGCACATTGGAGATCGCTCGAAAGCTTATGCGTTTGAGACATTTGTCGTGTTTGCAAAGGGGTTCTGAGCGCATATAATTGGTCCTATATCCATGGCAATGGGGGCCATAAAGTACAGTGCTTCCACAGTTTGGATCCGAGAAGGCTTATTAGCATGCTTCGTATGCTGTGTTTGGCACTGTTTGCACTTTGCATGATCTCAAACAAGCCTCAAACCAAACAGGACTGACGAATCATCTGGGACCGGCCTCAGACTAATGACGAATGTCCTGGTCAGATTGGTTGGCATCTCTGCGAGTGCTGACCCATCGCTGTCCGAATTAGGATGTCCGGACCGCGGCACGGACTCCTCCAGAGTCCAGTCTCCACTAGAGGTCCAAGAATCGCGATGCGCCATCAATCCAGACAAACTCAATACGCCAGTCCATGAGACGCACGCGTCCATCGATAGAGCGACAGAATCTCTCTTCGTCGCGCCTTGTGCGTTTCCCGGAAATGTGGATCTGCTCGTTGTGCGTCATGCAGCATCGATCGGAAGACCTTGCGAATGTTTTTCTAACCCGGTCAGGACCTTTACTTTTCTTGTGTAAGAAGAGAATGCATACCTGGAATGTTGTATCCAACGTCACAACGCTTACTTCATGTGCCCGAATGATTGTCTCGCAGACTTCCTCGACGGACTTGTTGAACCCCAGCTCCGGCATGCGATCGACGAAAAGGAGAAGGATAAAGCTTCCCTGGAGCAAGTATATCCCAAACAAATACGGCATAAAGGTAAGCTCTGGGTCGAGAGTGAGGATTTGGTGTACGGCCGCGGTTGCGCTGAGCGCGTGGGAGGCGCACGCTTGGAAACTGTCCGAGGTTATCCAGTCATCTTTGTCCTCAATCATCGAAATCGGATCCCATTTGCCATGGAGCAGAATATAGAACACGTGCAGCATGTGGGTACTGTATGCAATCACCAAAGGCTTTTTTGAGTCGACCGTTGTTGGCGGACTATGCACAAAGCCAAGCGCGGTGAAAGGATCGACGGAGTGCTGAGTCGGGAGAGGGTTCTCGAGTTGGTCTCTTAGTTCTACTAGGTCCTGTTCTCGTTGAGAAATGAGTGCTTCGATGCGATGGATCGCAGTGTGGTTGAGGGTGTTTCCGAGAAGGGGGTGGTTTTGAATGTGGTGAAAGTCGATGATATGACCGAGGACGGTGGCGAGGGGAAGGAAGTATTCGAAGAAATCATACCCCGTGATCTTGGTCGGAGGCCCTAGATGGGCCGGGGGTATGAGGTTGAGATCTACCGTCTCCAGGCTTTTCCAGAGCGTCTCAGGTAGGGGTGCTGCAACGTAGAACGTACCCTCTGGGAAATTCACGGTCGCGTTGAACGACAGCGCTAGATGACGGTCAAGGCAGTATATGAGCCAGAAGAGCCTCCGCCGCTCTTCCTTGACGATTAGCCATTCGCGAAGGGAAGTTTGCCCCTGATACAGATAGCCAGATGATTGCATACCCTGGTCTTCCATGCTCAACCCGCTGGCTCGTGCGAGTCGGATGGCTTTAGACCACCACTTCTGGCAGTCGGCTTTAAAATGTCCTCCGGAGATGACCAGTGTGAGGATCACCACTGCAAGTATCACATCCGTCGATCCAAGAAAGTCTGGGATGAGTCCGCTTCCCGCGGCGTGGAACACGGACGACCGCCCGTCTTTATCACTGAACCCCCCTCGTGGATGAAACTGCCATCCGTCTAACCAAGAGTGAGAGCGAGCCAAACAACCTCGCTGGCGGTGACATACCTGACGTCCGGAAATAGTTATCCCAATCTATTGGTTCCATCAAATCAAGCGCGAGCCGATACAGATCGAGAACAATCCGTTCCCGGGCGCCTGGGGGGTCAAAAATCTTGATATCGGCCGTCTGCGCCACGCACAGCAGCATCACGAGAAGTAGAATGGAGGACGTTGGTCGGGGGGCAGTCGGGTGAAGGACCGATGATGGATGCACGATGTGGGTAATCGTGTATGGCGAAGTGGCCTTGAAGATCGGATTTCGCTGTTCATTGAAGTAGATCTCTAGCATCTCCGAGGCGTCACTTGGGGAAAGGATGTTGCGCAGATACGGCACTAATGGTTCTAAACACGGGTAGGACTGCCCGCGAGATGGGCCACGCGGCATACTTTCTTGTAAATTCTTGTGAGAAACCGTCGAGTAGAGTCCGCGAGAGGGTCCGCTCGGTGGAATGGGGGGTGTCTTGTCTAGTAGCCAATGCTCCACGCGACCGGGGGTGAGTGCAGCCTGACTCAGTGGACGGCCTGGGACTCCAAATAGCACATCCTGGAAGAGAAAAGGATTCGTCAAGGAAGATGTCGGGGCTGGATGCTCTACTCCGGCATCGAGTAGATTGTTGGCCGGCTCCAGAGTAAAATGGTCGTTACTTCCTTCGTGGCCGTTGCTCCCTGCGCCTCTCGCATCGGCTGTCAATCTCGTTATCGAGTCATCTTCGGTATACGACGGGGTGCTTAACGGGTTGGTATTTCGCCGTCGCATGCTACCCGCCATGTTGTCTCTTGTCTCCGGTGAGTTTTCCAGGCTACTTTCTGGGTGATTGATCAGGTCGTTTAGGCTCCGAGGGCCAGGCGCCAGGGTTCTGTGACCTGTTGATGTGTATTTCGCTCGTCGGCGACGGCCGCGTTTGCGCACGAGCTTCTCATACTGACAGGAAAGACTTCGTTCTGGAATGAAGAGGAGGATTAGTCGCCGAGAGAATGGTGTTTCGTGGCATGTGCGGGGTTAAGCCACCCACCGTTGCATCGCTGGCTGTGCGGAGTTAGTGCTGAGAAGAATAGAAGAGCCGAACGTACAAGACAGAAATAGAAGACCATACCATGGACGCTGTCCGTCACAGCGCTGCTTGGACTGAGAGCAGCGATCGCAAGCGCGCAACACTCGCAAACGGCTCTCGCAGCCAGAATTGGCATCTATCATGGGGGGACTGCGGTCCATCTGGGAAGGATTGCATTTTTCTCGTTGAATTGTCTGCATTGTGCCAGGAATTCTGCTTAACTTAAGACTGGGGATGCGGGGACTCAGGCTAATTCGGCTAATCTTCTTCTTGTTCTAGTCTTACTCGATCCAACACGGGGAATCCTTGCGCGGTCTAGCCCCTTGGAATTGCTATCAAAACGTCTTTACAGCTTCGTCTGTACCACAGCTCCCTCTACCTGCGTCTCTTGATCATCTGAAAGGCTGCAATTCCTCCACTTGCCCAGCAGCTGCTGAACTCCTGCAAACAATCCTCGATCCGTCTCCAAATGATCTTGACTTCCTGTCGTGCCCAGCTCTGGCTCTCCATTCAAGCTCCAGTGCCACAGTCCGCCATCCCGCCGCAGAACTCGCAGCGCTGTCGTGATGTTCTCCTCCACCTCTGCTACAGATGTACCCCCCATAATTGTACCGACACGGAGTTCCGGTGTTGACGTCTGCTGCGCCCTCCGCAATGCATAGCGTAACGCCAACGGCGCCAATGAGTCTCCCTGAGCTGCCACATACACCGCCGCGGCGTGCGCGGCTTTCCTCAGTCCTTGCGGCGCTGGATGCCAGTCCCCCAGGCTCCCGATCGGGACGCCCTCCTCGCGCAGGAGTCCGCTGGCCAGTGGGCTCGCACTGCACACGCAACACACTCCGGCATCCTTGAAAGCCTGTAGCCCATCCCGCTCGAGTCTGTCGTTCTGCAGCGTCATCTGCGCCCAGTTCTGAATAACATCCAACGGTCGACCGTATAAATCCCTTGCCCGACGGGCCACCCTAGCCAGCCTATCGATCGGATACCCCGAGATCCCAATATAACGCACCGTCCCCGCTGCAACCATTTCCAACAGAACACCAATAGCCTGCAACACGCTCTCCTCCGCAACAAACTCAATATCATGACAAAACACCACGTCCAGATAACTCGTCCTTAATCGCTGAAGCGACCGAGCGACGGAATATCGGATCCATTCCGGCGAATAGTCCGACTTCGTAGCGTTCACCCGACCAGCCTTCGTCATGAGAACGTAGTCCTCACGCCTGTAGCGCGAGGCGAAATCCGGATGCGACAGCGCATCACCGAGCAGTTCCTCAGATGGTTCATAATATGAGGATGTGTCGATGGCGCGCAACCCTAACTCAAAGGCCCGACTGAGCACCTCTCGTGTCCGTGTCGGATTCGGATTCGGCGTGAGTTGGTAGCTAAACCCGGCACCGCCCAGAATCAGCGGTGGGAGGATTTGACTGAGTGGTGTTGATCGAGGTGCGGCCATGGATGGGTGTGGTCTATGACGGCGGATGCATATGCGAAAGTTGACCGGATTACTATATGCAAGGGAATGGGCCCTTAATAATGGCAGTCGACTCCAAACGGGCCTCTGTACAGCTGCAGGCAACCCCAAGTCCAGTCCTACGCCCACCAATTTTTCCGGATCTTTGCGCTACGGCTATATCCAGCCAATAGGGTTTTTAGGCTTCCTCGATTTGTGGAGAGATTTATCATTCTGCACCAATGAACATCAGCCGTGCGGGAACTGTATTCTTCTATTTAGCCGCGATCTCGAGGCTTCGTCGTCAGATTTCAATCAGTGCTTCACAGCTGTAACTCAGATCTTCAGGACACCCGAATGATCAGCAATCCTAGGCTGATATCAATGTATTGAGTAGTTTACCCCAATAGAAAACGTTCACGCCAGAACCGCAAAGCTCAATTTGCCTATTTAAACGATAAGGAACCAGGAGGAATATATATCTTCACCGGGTATAACCACATCTCCGAGAAACCCGAGTCTATATCCCCTTCCATATAACCACCAATTCGCGCCCTATCCTACGACGCCGTCGTTGTCTGCGACGCCAACGCAAGCCTCGCCCGATGCCACTGCAACTAATCAGCACATGCCCCAACCAACTTCGAATAAGAGTAAAAAGTAAAAAAAAAAATACTATACCTCCCCACAAGAAATCGGCTCATAAAGTGCCCTCCCCCCCCTCCCCTCTCCAACACAAGTCGGCACAACCCTACAAACACTCTCCGGATTAAACCCCAAAAAGAACGGCATGGAATACCTTGACGTGCTCTGCCGATTATAAACCCGATGAACAGTCGACTTGAACCGATTATTCGACAACCGCTGCAAAAAGTCCCCAATGTTCACGACTAAGGTCCCCTCGATGGGTCTTGCATCTAGCCACTCGTCGCTCGCGGAGAGGACTTGCAGTCCGCCGGATGTATCTTGCCAGAGGAGCGTGACGCATTGGATATCGGTATGCGAGCCGATTCCGACGTCGATTTCGGCGGTGCTGATGTCTTTTGTTGTTGTTGTTGTTGTTGTTGATGCTAGGGATGGGGTCCCCGGGTAGTGGACGTAGAGGGCGTCGGCGCCGGGGTGGGTGGTGACGGAGTCGAAGTAGTCTTCGGGGAGGTCGAGGGCAAGGGCGAAGAGGCGGATGATTTTGCGGGCGAGGGTGAGGCGGCTTTTGTAGAATTGGATTGTGGTGGTGCGGAAGTCGGGGAGGTGGTTTGTGCCGGACCAGATGTGTTCTTCGGTTGTGTCTGGAACTGAGTCTGAGTCTGCTAGGGGGGTTGTTGGGTCGTTTTGCGGGTTGTAGCGGACGGAGAAGGTTTCTTTTTGGTCTGTTTCTTTGTTAGTCGGGATATAGATAGAGTGGAGGGATAAAGTAGGGGAAGGGGGACCTCGGGATTCTTTATTGTTGATCTGAGTAGTGCCGACACCGTGATATCCATCGTTATGTTTTGATTTGCTGTGTGAGACTTTTTCCTTTTCTTCGGCGGATTGATTGAAGAAGGACTGGGCTTGGTGCAGTGCGCGCTGGATTAATTCTTCAGGAATGCCGTGGTTCTTGATGTAGAAGAACCCGGTATTCTCAGCAGCGGCTCTGATCTTGGATGCGATCTGCTTTCTGGCATCGAGGTCGCCGTCAATCGGAGTGAGATCGATGATTGGGATCTCGTCTGCAGTCGGAATGCGAGGCGGGGCTGTCGACACCCGGCGGTATTCAGGCCCGTTGAGAGTGCGCAGTTCGAGTTGAGTGTATTCCGCCATGACTTGACTGCTAAGTGTCTATCGCCGTTAATCTGAGATCGAGAGCGACTTCTTAAATAGGTGATGTAGTGGCACGGAGCCGGCCGAGGAAGCCCACGACAGAAGAAAGCGTATCTAATCGCGGTGCGACCAGTTGGAGACGCCCAGAGCTTGGCTGCTTGGTAGGCAAGCCTTATCTTCTGCATCAAAGATATCGCAATCATGACCCCAACTCGAGTCATTATATCCTTTATCATGTCCTCCCGCCGGTGTCTACTCTTTCGCATACATGAACAATGTCCCTACTCAGCTCTCTGCACGACAAAATCGTCGTCAAAAACGTCGACCAAGAGGGCAACATCCGCCCCGTCGAACCCCTCGACAACGACTCCATCCGCCCAACTCGCCTAAAAGACCGAACATGGACACAGCTCACATACATCTCCTTCTGGTTCTCCGCCACCGCAAACGTGAGCAATCTCTATGCAGCCTCCACGGGTCTAACAGTGGGTTTGAGCATGTGGGAAGCGGTCGCATGCTCCTTCGCCGGTCAATTCCTCGCGGGCTGTCTCATGGCCCTTAATGGTCGCGGCGGCGCTTTATACCGCATTCCGTTCCCTGTGTTGTGTCGCGCAAGTTTCGGGCCTTGGGGGGCGCTTTGGCCGACCTTTAATCGCGCTGTTATGTCGATTGTGTGGAATGGCGTTAATGCTGTGCAGGGCGCACAGTGTATATAGTAAGCTTTCGTTGTCACAACCAAATAAGATACTAATGAGAGCAGTGTCTTTCTTCATGCGATATTCCCCTCGATTGAGAATATCCCGGACAAGATGGGACCCAAATCTGCGCTGGATTCAGCCGGCATGATGTGCTTTCTTGTCTACTGGTACGCCGCCAACTAAATCTCACCAGGAAATCAAATACTAAAGAGACAGGATAATCAACTGCGCCTTCCTCATCGTCCCTGTCCCCAAAATGAAATCCCTCGTCTACATCAAAGTCTTCGTCTACTACGGCGCTGTCATCGCCATGACAGGCTGGACAGTCTCTCTAGCAGGTGGAACAACCGAAGCCCTGCGCCATGGCTCAACGATCCACGGGTCCGAGAAGAGCTGGATGATCTGCAAGTTCCTCTTCATTGGACTGGGCAGCTGCGCGACCTTTATCTCCAACGCCGCGGATATGCAGCGGTACGCCAGACGGCCGAATGATGTGATTTGGGGGCAGCTGTTCAGTTTTCCGGTTTCGGCCCTGGCTGTTGCCGTCTTTGGGAATGTTATTGCGTCAGCGAGTGTGAGCATTTTTGGCGAGGTAAATTTATCTCATCTTTGCCGACGCTGTTGTCGCTGGCTAACGTGTTACAGTTGATTTGGAATCCACTTGATTTCCTCGATATGTTGATGGCCGGGGAGAGGTATACCTCTGGAAACAGGACAGCCTGTGCCTTCATCGCATTGGCATTGGCGTACTCAACCGTCTTCTCCGCAATATTCGAGAACTCAATCCCGTACGCTTTTCCTATCTCCTATAAACTTTATGATCCTAATATATTCCAGCGCCGGAAACGACATCGCGGCCCTCCTCCCCAAATACATCACCATCAAACGCGGCTTCTTCATCTGCGCCATCCTCTCCTACGCAATAAACCCCTGGTACCTCCTCTCCTCCGCCTCAGTCTTCATAAACTTCCTCTCCTCCTACCAAATCTTCCTCTCAGCCATAACCGGCATTCTGATATGCGACTACTACGCCCTCCGCCGTGGCCGTCTCAACATCCCAGACCTGTACACCGCAGACCCCAAGGGTGAATACCACTACTACCACGGCTTCGGAATCCGCGCATTCGCAGCGTATGTCCTTGCGATCGTGCCGAATTTCTATGGATTTTTGAATCAGATGGGTGTGGGTGCTGGGATTGGGGTGCAGAGGTTTTATTTCGTCGCGTATCCGGTGGGGATTTCGGTTGCGTTTTTGGTTTATTATGGCTTTGCGAGGGTTTGGAGGGTTAGGGGGGTTGTTGGTGGGAGGGGGTGGAGGGAGCCAAAGGAGTATTTGGATGAGTTTGATAATGCGCGGTATGGGGGGGACAATAATTGTGATGTTGAGGGGGTGCAGGTCGAGGTTGATGGTAAGGGGATAGTCAACCTCTAGTTAGTTAATTCCGATTCAGAAGTGAGACTTGTTATGAGCAAGTTCATCAAGATGGTATTTACTAGGTTTGGTGATATAAACGTGTGGCTATAAAATTCCCTGATATTGGCTCGTCGCTCCTTTGAACTCTGTATACTTGCTCGTCCAGGGATGAGGCCCTAACGATGCGTGCTGCAAGCATTTTCCCTTGGGTTGCATACTTGTGTCTCTTCTGCACCCCAGATCAATCAAGTTACGCTTGACGAGGGCGCGTATAGACCTATAATAAAAATGGTCAATTCCCTTCTTCACCTTTTATAAAATCTCCGTCGAGGAGATCAGGCACCGTACACCATGTCTCATGTGCCAGAATTACAGTGCAACTCATCTCACGACGATCCCTCGGTTGATACTCTACATCCCGCTATTATGTAGACCAAGAATACTAGTAGCGGGGGGCTCGTATTCCCTGCCGTCACCATACAAGATAAAAATAGTACCATCGCCCTACGATGGGCATGAACAAAGCCTGGCTGTCGATTGGCGCATTTCACTAGAGATCATCCGTATTTTCCGAGATGCAGTAGTATGATCCGATATTGAGACACGACGTCAACATCTCTGGCGTTGGAGATCTGTAGGAGAACACCGTAAAAGCGAACAGTGATCAACAAGCCCATCATGATCTTCAAAATCCCCGATGGATTCAGTATATAGACCCGAGATGGCGAGATGCAGATTCTATGCTCGGCTTCCTTGTAGTATCATTGCTTGGGGATTTGGAAATAGAATCCCAGGTCTACCATCTCGTATCCTCTCCATCTTCACGAGTTGGAGGTAGATCTTCGAGTTTCATATCCATCATATCCAGCAACCAAAGACTCCATCGACTTTAGCGATGAAAAGTTATAAGAAGCCCTCCGGTTCCCAGTCCTACAACTCCACAGTCAATAAATCCAACCTTCAATAGCAAGCTATCGAGAATAACCCCAAAATGCCATCCAAAACACTCCAACTCCTCCTCGCCGCCCTCCCAACCCTCGCCCTAGCCGCCTGTCCAGGCCCCGACGTCAACAACGCAACCCTCGACCTCATGAAATCCTTCGAAGGCTGGGAACCCGATGTCTACGACGACGGCTACGGCAACCCGAGTATCGGCTACGGCCATCTCTGCGACGACTGGTCATGCTCTGAAGTCAGCTACGACATCCCCCTCTCCGAGGATGACGGAGAGAGACTGTTTGCCGATGATATCACTGTATTTCCCCTAACACTGCTTCCAAGTTCCTTCCATGAACCCCATTCTGATATGGTTTTTATTAAAAAAGGCATACCAAAACGGCGTGATATCCGCCCTAGACTCCTCGGTAACCCTAAACGACAACCAATACGGCGCGCTGGTATCCTGGTGCTACAACGTCGGGACAGGCGCCGTTGCGAACTCAACCTTGGTGTCGAGGTTGAATGCCGGCGAAGATCCGGATACTGTTGCGGAGGAGGAATTGCCGAAGTGGAAGTATTCCAATGGGGAGGTTTCGGCTGGGTTGTTGAGACGGAGGGAGGCAGAGGTGGAGCTGTTTCTGACGGGGAGTGAGGAGGGGGCTGTGCCTGTTTGTTGTTAGGGTTTGTTGTCACTTAGAGGAGAGGTTTAAAAATGGGAGGGGGTGGTTGGGTTTGGGTTTGGGTTTCGGCTTGGGTCGTTGTTGTTACTGTTTTCTTGGTGAGATTGGGTATATGTACAGAGTGTGGTTTATGTCGATGGTTGGATATAAGGGGTTCAAGCCTGGGTAGTAGTGGATCTGCGCAGATTCTGAACGGATTCTGTCTGTATCTGGGTGCATCGCTCATCGCAGAAGGAACTCGAGGGCTCGAAGCAAACACGCGGAACCACATACACAGTTTCAGAAGATCTGCATATCAAATGTAAATGTAAATGCAGAGCCTCGCGCTTCGGCACACTAAATCCTACTCCGTAAGTTCCGTGCCCGGCTTTCAGCCCCCAGCATTGCCCTGTCGACGGCGAGTCATGTATTTAACTCAACCATTTGCTGTCACCAATCTGATATGACATGCGGCTCGTATAGCCCCTCGTGAGACCAATGGGGACACGAGGTCCTTTCATCAAATCCTGGCCTGAGATCCTGAGGCTGTGTTCGTATTGTACCAAGGCGCAGCATAAGCGTCGTGGCACGCTAACCCCCTGTTCGTATTGTCGTGCCTAATATAGGTGCGATGAATGCCTTACGAGGCTCCGTCAATTGAACAGTAGTGTGTCATTGTCAAGATGAATAATGTACAGCCTCTGCTGGATTGCATAACAATTATGTACCGGACCGTGCACTGATCCCCTTCCATAATGACGCCCGAGGCTGTTTTAGGATCTTGCTGGGCGTACCTGACCACGCCCAACAATAGATTACCGGCCGTATACCTACGAGAAGCGCCCGAAACGTTTAAATGGTCCCTTGGCCCTCCGCTTGTCATTGACGATGTGATAATCATTACACAATAATAACAAGAACAATGAATACCCTACGCCGACTAGCACTCGGCCAAACAGCCGCAATTGGGACGCTATACGACGCCCGAACAGAGACATTCCTTGAAGCCTCACTTCTAAGCAGCGAGATCCCGTCCGGTGCGATCATATCGACGGCGCTCGATCGAGCTGACACAACACTCATCACCTCCGGGGCTCTGAGCGAGAAACTTGAGAAATTAGATGTCTCCTCAGAGCTTGGGGCGAGTCTGCTAGCCGGGCTTGTGAAACCTCGCGGGTCGGCAGGATATCTGACACAGCTGGCAGATACGGTGCCGACGGTTCAGCGGGGGGTTGTGTATACGATGAGCACGAGGATGGAGCAGCTGAGTTTCATGACTGGGGATGCACGGGGGTTTTTGAATCTGGATAGATTGCGGGATTCGACAGCGACGCATGTTGTGACGGGGATTACGTGGGGAGGGAGGGCCGTTGTGTCTGCTCAGACGCGGATTTCGGATGAGGTGGATGAGGGGGAATGTGAGAGGATGATTGATGATGCGTTGGAAGGGTTCTGGAAACTAATTGAGAAGGATGATAGTACGGCTGATGGTGCAGTGGGAGGATCGAAGATTCGGGACGAGCTGCAGGTTCGACTGTATACCGATGCACGGGAGATACTGGATGGGCATGCGGATAATCTCGCAGACGCCATGGAGCATTTCAACCAGCTTGGTCCTCATGTCAAGGAGACCGGGGGGAAGCCGTTGGTGTACACGCTGCTTCCGATCGCGTTTCTTGTTACGCTAGGGGCTATTGTTCCCAACGATGTAACGGTAGGGCAGCTCAGTCCTGAATGCTACGAGCAGGTCGTTGGCCTCGTGGACCACCTTCCCTATGTGCAGCAGACACTCAACGCACATGAGCTGAGGCTGCGAGAACACAAGTCGCTTGTCGGCGATGCGCATCTCGCGGAGGTACAGGGCCAACTGGGAAAAGCTCGCGTGGCCGAGTCTACGCTGCGTGCTAGCTATGCTGAAGCGCTGTCTGCAGTACGCAACAATAAGACCACCAGCCAGAAGATGGTTGATATGATTACTAAAGTGACGGATGAGACGCCGTCCTCTGCATTCTTGAGTGCAATGACCGAAAAGATCGAGAAGAAGGTCGACTTTCTGTCGAGAATGATACATCTCGGCGCGCTTTATGCTAGGGAATCCGTCCAGGAGGTTATAGAGAGAACATCTACTCTCTATCGCACGTTCTACATCTTCCACTTCAATGACACTATTATGGATCTATCAGACCCGGTCTGGAAGGAGAACCACCAACTGCTCGAGGACCTTCTCTCCCAGACCCCTAAACCTCACGTTCTTCTCGTCGACTGGGATACCCAAGTAACTCTTACGCAACCCTACATCGCTGTCTACGCCAACGGCACGCTTGTAGTCGAAAACATGCTTGAGCAGAACAAGGAACTTGCAGGAAAACATCTCGTCAGATATGACCGCGCCTACCTAGAATCCACCAACGACGTCCCAACCTACCGAAAATCCCTGCGCATCCCCTGTCCCGGCCCCTACTGCGACGACCAAGACCTCCGCCTGTGGTCCTGCAGCGACTGCCACGAGACAATCGAATTCGGTAGCCGCGATGGGTACTTCTACTGCGACTGTGGGCGCATCCTATTCGATCGGACCGAGTTCAACTGTCAAGGACCGCGTCATAAATCCGGGTATTTTCAGTTCGAGCGTGATGATCTGCGCGATCTTTTGAGGTCGCTGCCGGCGCCGAGGGAGGTGAATATTTTGATTCTGGGGGAATCCGGGGTTGGGAAGTCGACGTTTGTTAACGCGTTTGTGAACTATCTTACGTTCTCGTCGTTGGATGAGGGGTTGAAGGATCCGAAGTTGAATTGTATCATTCCGTGTTCGTTTACCACGCAGGTAGGTTTTCATCGAGCTCGGAGTAGACGGTGGTGTGCTAACGAGATAGGTCGTCGAGGGAGACGGTCGGATGATCTCCAGGGATGTCGTGGTGGGCAAGTAAGTATCCATACCTCCAGCCCTGGGGCATCACTGACAAGCACAGGGACAAAGACGAGATGGACGGATCGAGAGGCCACTCCGCAACACAAAAAGCCACCGTGTACCCTCTCTATTTCCGAGATACGCTGATCCGACTCATCGACACCCCCGGAATCGGGGATACTAGAGGCATCGACCAGGACAAGCAGAACATGGCCAACATGCTGGCAATCCTGCGCAACTATCCAGCCCTACACGGGATCTTGATATTGCTGAAACCCAACAACGCACGTTTGGGTGTCATGTTCCGGTTCTGCGTCAAGGAGCTACTCACTCACCTGCATACCAGCGCAGCGCAGAATATGGTCTTCGGCTTCACCAACACCCGCGGGTCGAACTATACCCCCGGGGACACATTCAAACCTCTCGAGAGCCTACTCTCCGAGTACCAAAACGTGATCCCGCAACTCTCCCGCTCCAACGTATACTGCTTCGACTCCGAAAGCTTCCGGTACCTCGCGGCGCGCAAGAAAGGGATCGAAATGGGCCACATGGACGACTACCGGCGGAGCTGGGAACACTCATCGCAAGAAGCCGACCGACTCCTCGCACACTTCCAGGGTCTCCGACCTCACCACACGCAGGAAACGCTCAGTCTCAACGAGACGCGGCATTTGATCGCGCAGTTGACGGCGCCGATGCAGCAGATTTCGGTGGCGATCACGGATACGATTGCAAAGAATGAGCAGCAGGTGCTGGATTTGCAGACGGCGGAGTTGAGTATGGATGATTTGAGGTCGAAGTTGCGGATTCATAAGATGACTGTTTCGGCGGAGCAGCTGGCGAAGCCGAAGACGGTGTGCGCGAATGAGGCTTGTGTTGAGTCGGTGTTTGATGAGACCAGCGGGTCCGAGGTGCTTTTGCGGAAGAAGCTTTGTATGTTTCTCTAACTGCTCGGTGCTTTATATCCTAGCTCACAAGTACAGGCCATAACCCATGTTGTCTAACCAACGTCCCCGTCGGAAAGGTCGGCACGCCGCAGCTAAAGAACTGCGCCGCATTCGCCGGAAACAACTGCACGATCTGCGGGCACAGCTGGACAGAGCACGAACACATCCTTGTCGAGTACGCGAAGAAAGCAGAAACAATCGTGGACGCTGATGTGCAACGAGAACTAACCACGACAGGCAGCATGATCAAAGCGAAACGCAACGCGATCCGAGCGATCGCAAAGAACATCGACGAGCTGCAGGGAGAGCATCGGGAGGTTCAAACGGCAGCGGCGAGATTCAGCCTGTACCTGAAGCAGAATTCGATCACGCATTATAATGATGCGACGGTGGAGTATCTGGAGCATCTGATTAAGGATGAGCGGACGAAGGTGCGCACGGGGCAGAATCGGGCGAGGCTGGAGTCGCTGGAGAAGGATTTGGAGAATTATCAGAAGTTTGTCGAGGCCATGGAGCAGAAGGATCAAGTCGAGGAAGGGGTGCAGGTGTATGTTCCTCTGAATGAGGCTGGGGTGGCGCAGCTGGTGCAGAAGCTATACAATCTCCCGCATTATGGACAGATGCTCAAGAATCTTGCGCAGGTGGTCGCGAGCGCGTACGAGGCGAATTTCCGAGAGCGGCCGTATCGTATCAGTCGAAGGAACTACTGGCGTGATTATCGAGACGCACAGGGATCGAGCACTCCACTGTTTGGACGCAAGCGAAGTGTGCGCAACGCACTCGCGGCACCGGGAACAGCAGGCAGACTTGCCCGTTCGTTCATTCCCGTCGACCCTGATGCTCATCCATTGGCGTACTCAGAGAAATCCATGCCGCCGTCTTCGGGGGTCAGTCGACGCGATGAGAGTAACGATATCTGGCAGTCAGAGAAACAACCGTCCTCCTCGACAGGACCGGTCCGGAGTATAATGGACTGGGAGAACACGGCCAATGCCACGAGATCGTCTGGGCCTTCGTTCGATCCTTCGGCTTCTTTCTCCGCGCCACCGCCATATCCAGGACCTGGGGAATCTCATGCGAACGGGGGACGGGGGCGGGGGCGGGGACAGGAGCTCACCGTGGTCGAGAAGAAGGGGGTCTGGGTGCGGTTGAAGGACAGATTGAGAAAGAAGTGAGGGTATTCCATGTTTGTAGCTTCAGCAACGGATTCATCAAGTCAGTTTGCGAACTGCAAGGCTCCGAGGTAGTCGGCATCCAGACTCAAACAGTGCAATGTTGATCCGACCCTGTTCATTACAGTAGACCTGCCAAGGCGATTCAGCCTGAGCAGCAACCCTGTCAGTGTCGCCGGAAACGAGGGAAAGATTCCGATGATCGGTCGAGCGTAGTCAAGGTGTCGAAGCAAATCCAAGGAAGTCCAAGAAACTCTAAGCGAAACGATCGATCCTTGGGATATGGGCGCCACCAACAGTCGCAACCTGGATACCGAATCCCAGCATTTGGGCGTCTAGTTCTGGCCTTGTCGACTCTCGGACTCTCGACAAGCTCGAGCAGTTGACCAGAAGCGAGCAGAGTCGCGTGTCGTCTATTCGACACGAAATGGAAACGGGTGGCAAGCTCAAGCCATGATTTGGCTCCGACTTGGCTCCGGGCCTGATTTGGGATGCAGTTTTATAACAGTGAACGTGGCCGCGTGGTGGCTGAGAGCTATTGGCGCTAATCCGTTCTGGCTTCGGAGATGAGGCCGCAAGAGAGACACAGGGGAGAGTCCTTGCGCGAGACGGTGAAACAGCTGGACGGATGTGTCGCGACCATGATCTCGACGAGCCTATCACGGTCCTGGGTTCATATTGCGTAACGGGTGGCTCGATCTAGTGAGTTATTGCCCTCGTTAAGTTCTGCCACTTCTTGTTGGGAAAGACGTTGTTGTCTCCTAGCGACATCAGACTGCGGATGTCGAGCCGAAATCCCTAGCATACAACTGTCTCTAGACCTCATTATCCAAGAAATGAACAGGTTCGATTCCTTCACCGAGCGGTTTATCAGGGCAGCTGTGCGAGGCAACGTGAGTCTGGCAGGGTGATCTCGGCCGTGGTGTTAAGACAGTTCCCTGTGAATAACAAATAACTTGATCGTGAATCTCGGTCGGGATCCCGCAAATGCACATACCATGTGATCTGGAAATACTAAAGGGTTCTATGGATACCCTATCTCGACTCTAAGGTTTAGAGTCTAAACTCTAGACTCGACGCCAGTGGGCATGGATTGACGACTCCAGAATCAACCCCAGATTGAATCGGCAAACCACCCGGAAACCAGCTAACCCCTAATTAACACGGGGCCGGTAGATTTGCCAGGAGCTCGAGACTAAGCCGGAAAGGATACGGCTGCCCGTCAATCCCCTACGGCCAAGCAACGAAACGCCCTTACAGGAACGGAGAAAATCCCTCCAAGGACAATTCGCCGTCACCATACTGGTGCAGCTGAAGGTCTGGCCTGCTGTCATGCGCGTAATTTATCCATCTCTTACGAGCAAATGGAGACCCCTCATTTGCTGGCCTGGGGAGTCTGGGGTTTTGCCCCCCCGCAAGTCCAGCCATTTTCGACGTGAGGGCCTCGCGGTGGGAGCACACCAAGCTATTTCGAGCGTTTTGGTACGTCCGCCAAGATGGGGTGTCCATGCATTGCACGGACTGAAGCAGGGTGGCCAAACCCGTGAAACACTAGGGTCGGGGGCATATAAGAAGCTCTCCTTGTCCCACCCTGGATGCTATCCCCGCACCTGGATCATCACGACACAGTCAGACGAAGATCAACTCAATGGCGGAGGTTACCAGCGACGAGAAGCACGGCATCTCGGTCTCCACCGAGGGGGCTAAGGTGCACAACCTGCAGGGGAGGACGGCCGAGAAGCCGGGTGCGAAGACGAAGGCCGTCTTCAATGTGAGCGCTCAGCACGACTGCAAGCACGATAGCTTCTAATTCTCTTGCAGGCCGAGCTGTACGCTGCGGTGAACGAGACCAAGATCGAGAGGTGGAGCAAGACCTCCATCCATCTATACTGTGGGCTCCCTTCTCTCCTCAGCCCAACCAGCCCTAGGTCTAACTGGTCCCGGCAGTCTGTATCTTTATCGCCTTCTGCTGTGCCTGTGCCAACGGTTACGATGGTGAGTGCCACTTCTACTGTGCAAACCCCCAGTTTCACTGCTGATGCAGACAGGCTCCCTGATGGGCTCCGTTCTGGCGATGGACCATTACCAGAACGTGTTCAACACCGGCATGGACGGTCCCAAGGTCTCCGTCGTGACTTCGCTCTACACAGTGTATGTTCCCCTATCCTCACGTCGATGCTGGTAACTAACGCAGTCAGGGGCTCCATGGTTGCAACCCCGATTTCCGCCGTCATCTCCGACAGGTTCGGTCGCCGCAAGTGCATGTTCGCCGGTGGATTGGTTATTATTGTCGGTTCTATTGTCATTGCGACCGCCAATAGTCTCGCTCACTTTGTCGTCGGCCGCTTCGTGCTCGGTTTCGGCATTCAGATCATGGTCGTGTCTGCCCCTGCCTATGCCGTTGAGATTTCCCCTCCCCACTGGCGTGGTCGTGCAGTCGGTACGTTGTTATTTTAACCTACACTCGGTCGTGCCTGGACTGACGCGTCTAGGCTTCTACAACTGCGGTTGGTTTGGTGGCTCTGTGCCCGCGGCTATTGTTACCTTTGCCTCCAACTACATCAACAACAACTGGCAGTGGCGTCTGCCCTTCATCTGCCAGTGCTTCGCGGCTATCATTGTTATCTGTTCCGTGTGGTTCATTCCCGAGTCTCCGCGTTGGCTCATCTCCCAGGGCCGCGAACAGGAGGCCATTGATATCCTAGCCAAGTACCACGGAAATGGCGACCCCAACACGCGCCTGGTGCGTCTGGAGATTGATGAGATGAAGGAGGGTATCCGCATGGATGGCATCGACAAGAGATGGTGGGATTGTATGTATATCGCCTCTCCCTGATGAGCATCTCTGACATTCTATAGACCGCCCATTCATTCTCTCCCACAGCGGCCGCTGGCGTTTCCTGCAGGTCATCATGATTTCCATCTTCGGCCAGTGGTCCGGAAATGGTCTTGGATACTTCAACCCGACCATCTTCCAGTCTCTCGGCTACACCTCGAGCTCTATGCAGCTGTTGCTCAACCTCGTCAACTCCATCGTCTCTGCGATCGGCGCCTTGACTGCCGTGTATTTCTGCGACAGAATGCCTCGTCGTACCGTTCTTGTCTGGGGAACCTTCTGTAACCCTCTCCCAGCGCGTCTTTTCGGAACATGTCACTAACTAGAGTAGGCTGCGCAATCTTCATGGCCATCAACGCTGGCGTCTCCCAGCCCATGATCCCCCAACGCAACTCACCGGAGGGAGTCGTTGACGGAACCCTGGGCCGCACCGCCCTCGCCTTCTACTACCTCTTCAACGTCGTCTTCTCCTTCACCTACACCCCCCTGCAGGGTGTTGTCCCCGCCGAAGCCCTCGAGACCACCACCCGCGCCAAGGGTCTCGCCCTGTCCGGTTTCCTCGTCTCTGGAACCAGTTTCATCTCGCAGTTCGCGTCCCCAATCGCTCTGCAGAACATCTCAACCAATTACTTCTGGATCTTCGTCGGCTGGGATCTCGTCGAGTCTGTCTGCTGGTATCTCTTCGCGTATGTTCCCCCCCCCCGGGCGTATTCATCAATCAAGATTTCTAACCCCGTGCAGTGTCGAAGCCCAAGGCCGTACCCTCGAAGAACTCGAACACATCTACCAACAGAAGAACCCCGTCGCGGCCTCCAAGAGGCGCGACAAGATTGTGGTCCAGGAGGATGGTGCGGTTACCGAGAAGATCTCCGACGACGATGTGTAAGCTCAAGCTCACAGCAGTTGTACCATGACTACTGTGCCAGTGTCCGGATCAGGTGCAATTCTGCAACACATCGTCCATCGTTCCGCATTATATCCTCGTCAAGTCCTAGTATCTCTCCATTCTTCCTTGTTCGCGGGTGGTTGCGAATTTTTCTCCGTGCGATGAGCTTTAGCTATTGGAGATAGAAATTTAATGGCATGAGTTGATTGCCTGTTAATATCATTGAGCTAAGTAACTCTCTAGATGAGACTTCCTCTCATGCAGGCCTGATACAGCCTTCACTTCTTTACCATAAACTCCAGTATCCTGTTCTCTCTACATCTTCTTCGTAATTCACAAGTTATAGTAAATAAGATAAACATCCTGCATCCATACTAAAATCCTACTCAACGCCCCCACTCGGAACAAACAAAGGCATTGAATCCTCCCAAATCGAATCCGTCAACACCTTCTTATTCCCCCCATCCGCATCCATAACAATTACCTGCCCATAAGGCTGGAACGTAGAATCATAAAGCGCACACTCATACTGAAAACCAAACATTCCCGTCGAGTACAAAATCCGCCCATCATGACTCCAAACCGCATGCGCATCATTCCCCCCACTACTCGTAAGCACTCGGAGATCCGTTCCATCCGGACGAATCGTACACACGTCATAGTTATATACCCCCGTCTTCCGTGTAAACACGATCTTTTCCCCATCCGGGGAAAAGAAGGGCAGATTATCCCACTCATTCGTAAGAACAGTGATGTCCCGCGTCTCGAGATCCAAAACACGCAGACCGAGTTGGGATTTATCGCCGGCAGTGGAATTGGCGCCCCAGACTCGGAAGACGATTTTGCTGCCGTCATGCGAGTAGCTCGGGAATCCGGAGTTGATTATCGACGTATTGGTGATCGTTGTGCTACTTTCCGTGAGTACTTCGTAGTGTGATCCATTTGCGGTGGCCCGGACCAGCCACCCGCCTGTTGTAGCGCGGGACTGGAACCATGCCCCCTCGCCGAAGACGAGCCATTCGCTGTCTGGGGACCAGGAGGGGTTGAAGGCACCGGCGAGCCCGGTGGAGACGAGGCTGGATGCGACAAGGGTGCTGTTTGAGTTATCATAGGCGGTTACTTGGTTAGAACCGTTTGGGTTCATGGTGATGATGGAGGAGGTGCCGAGTTGTTTGTCGGTGATGGCGAGACGGTTGTCGAGGGAGAGTTGAGGGAATACATCAGTGAATTGGTATTCCCACTCGGTGTCCCAGGAGTAGAGTTTTTTGTTCATCGGGCGGATGTCCCATGCAGTTTTTTCGTAGACGATTTTCTTGCCGTCGGGGGACCAGGACGGGGATCGGATTGTTGTGTTGACATACTGCCCGGCTGTGGTATAGATACCTTCCTTGGTGGTCCCCTTAAGATGGTATCCTATATTCGAGTGCGAGATATAATGCGGAAAGGCCTTCACACCGGCACCATCAACCTCCACAGTCCGATTCCTCCCCGAGGGAAACTCAACGGAGACAATAACCGAACTGGTAGATGCAATAGATTCCGGCCTATGCGCACCCCACGTCGCCTCACGCGTCATCTCATAATACACAATCCGTTTCCCATCCGGCGACCACTTTGGAGATCCAAGCGAGTACCCCGGCTTCGTAGCCACCGTCCGAAACCCAGAGCCATCCGGCCGAATTGCATAGATAGATAATTCCTGCGTATGTTCCCACCCAGACAATCCCTGGAACGTGGGATCACCGTGACCGGCCCAATCCGTATTCCTATCCGAGGAGAACGCAATCCATTCCCCGTTCGGGGCCCAGGAGGGTCTGAAATATCCATTCATCAACGACGCATTCGCAGCCGTGGCAGTTGTATCCGTCAAGTTCCACTTCGCGCCGGTATTGAGATCCATGACCCAGATATTCGCCCTATACCCATTCGCCGTTGAAACGAACGCAGCTAGACTCCCATTGGGCGAAAGTACAACAGAGTCCTCCATCGCTGATGTAGCGAGGAGCTCCTGCAACCCCGACCCATCTGGTCGTACGCGGTAGATATCCGAATTCCCGTCTCCATTCCGCTCACCTGTGAATGTGATCCATTGACCGTCCGGCGAGAACTCGGCATGGTACTCGAAGACCGGGGAGGAGAGGAGAGGACGCTCGTTGGTTCCGTCTGCGTTGGCGATGTAAAGTTCGGAGGTTCCAGGCGCTATTCGGTTCATAAGGAATACACCCTTTTTGTCTGCGGGTGTCGATTGGTTGCGAGTTGTATGGGTATGAGGTGATCGCGTGTCGATACCTGGTTTGCTGGCGTACGGGCATGCAGCCAGGACTGGGCTAGCCAGGAGGCCGAGGAGAGGGAATAATTGTAACCGCATGCTGAGTACCGCTTGATCAATCAGATAAGATGTCGGATCAGATTGATAAAACCCTAACTAAGGCTCACGGTTGGGGCCGTGATTAATTTTTATACCAGGCGGATCTACATTGAGTATACTGCTTTTAGTAATCTTGTCCGCCTATTCTACGGCTTGTTCTATGTCGGATATTAGGTATCGGATTTGAGATTTTTAAGCGATACCCCACATAGAGATATCCTCCCATGGTTGAAACCCATTTATTTATATCTAATTGGTGACGAGGCCTCGTAGCGTGTTCTGTGTGAAACGAGACTTTATACAACCGCTGTATCTGGAGTCCAGATGCTATCTCGCAGAAAAGATCGTCCCGAATACAAGGCATTTCAGCTAGACCATTGTCCCATTCAACGGTAAGACGAGCGGAGTAATCTGTGTCTCTGTTTCGCTAGGGATTTGTTTCTTCAAGTTCCAGCGCCGAATCAAGCAATCCACTCCCAAAATTAAGATCGGCACGTCAAGAAACCGGAGACGACTGTCGATCCCGCCAAGCGTTACAGAGTAGTCTAGATACGTGTGCGAGTGGCGAGTGCAACCCCTTGATACCATCTTGCCTGTTCGCTCGATGCATATCACCATTAGGCAAATACATTATGACATAGATTGTTTTCGGAGATACTGACCGCGCCGGATGTATCGGAAAACAGTGAATGGAGTACGTTTCCACCAAAGCAAGAGCTCTTCGGTTCCCTGTGGTGTTTGGACCGGAACCACAGGTCGATGATTTCTTTGCGAAACACGGTTTCCAAGATACAGCGGCGGAGGTTGATCTTGCGAATTAGGCGCCTCCTTATTCTAGTCTTGAGGGTTTCAGACCGGCTAGAATGATATGGTATTCTAATAACGGAACACCTATTGAAAAAGAGCGAACAAAGACTGCAGGGTGTTGATAAAGTCCGCAGGTTCTTTGACAGCTACATAGGGTAGGAGTACAAGGACGAATAAGTGCAATAGCCATTGACTTTGAAGCAGCTCTTATCTAACTCTCAAACTAAAGAACACTTTTTGTTCGAGAACTTGAAGCAAGCCGCACAATGGAGAAAGACAACAAAACGGACAAGACAATGAGCAGAGTGAAGATGAATAAAGACGCTTCAAACCCATTATCAAGCACAGTTGCTTTCTGCCCCAAGTCTACAAATAACAGGAGCTTTCTCTGTCATGAACAGATTATTGCAATCATCCTTCTTGCTCCGATCAAGACATCAAACCTCAAACCAATTACATAATACTTCTTTCTAGTCTAATACTTCTTTCTAGTCGATCAATATGGTTTGCAGCTCTCGCAAGACCATGTGCGCCGACTGCAAGGAGCTTTACAACAAACTCGAACCTACTAGCGACGACGCCGAATGTCAAGGCTTCGCACCGTTCCGCATCTGGAATGGAAAAGCATACCCAGTACAATTCAAACGCGATCTAACCATGGATGAAGATTCCGAACTGACAGATGACGAAGATGACGAAGATATATCCGATGAGGACGATTTCGAACAAACCGGCAGAGAAGACCGCATAACTCAGATGGGGGTCACTAGACGTGCGAGGGGAGTCGCTAACCGGGTGAAGAAAGTCCTGAACTATACATATAAGGGTAAAGTCCCTGTATTCGTGCATGCCGAGTTACGGGGTAAGAATAAATCACCGCCTGGTCAAAGATCCATTGAATTATCTGTGATGATTGATTTTCCCACCTCTATGGAGCGTAAGGAAGTTAGGGATGATATTTTAACTGCTCTATATGGGAAAAAAGACGACCAGCCGAAATGGAACATGTGGAGGGTTGGGAAACCGCAGCACGGCGAAGACATTAGTAGGTTTCGCATGATCTGGTTTCGCAAGGCGAGTCGCAAACTACGCCTCTGAACCTTTCTCCATTGCTATTGTTTTTGGTGTATTTGCTTTTGTTTGGTTTACAATTAGATTTGCACTGGACTAGATCTTGATTTTGCTGTTACTGTTATACTGCTGCAGTTCGCAAATATTTAGAGAGTTTGAATATTAGCATCTTGTCTTTAGTTTTTATTTCATTTTACTTACTCATCTGTAGAGGGCCTTAAGCAAGCCCTACTGACCTGTGGCATCCTGACAGTATCAGGCATTGTATACACCTGAAGCGGCAGAAAAATGGGCGGACAAAGTCTGCTATTCATCTATCTTTGCGTCAAAGGTATATGTCCGGAGAAAAATCCATCTCATAGAGCTTATTGGCCCGGGTTACCAATTACCTGGCACAGAATCAAATTCGGAGTTAAGGCTTGAATGGTTATATTAAACCCTCATTGAGATGCAATGGGCGGAACATGAGTTTCCCTGGGTCACAAAGAAACTGGTGGTAGTAGTAGGATATGATAATGGAGTATATTTTGTAACAGTCAAGGTTCATTCAGTTAGGTCTCAACTTTTTAAAGAGGCTTTCGTCTCGACAGGTAACAAAGTCAGCCACCTGCTTCTTTATAAAACAAAGAAAGCAGGTGAAAGCAGAGAATACAATGTGATTCTTATAGGCCCCTTTATACACTCCTGCAATTACCCTGTCTTTGTATAAGCTGTCTATAACTAACTTGATCTTTCCCAGCTCTCACTCTCACCCATCAGTTCCTCACTCATTCTACGTTTTCTACCCTTCTCACACTACTATCATCCCAGATCTACTCGAATTACCAGGTTACCTTCAATATGTCTTGCACCAAGTTCTCAACTATGTGCTCGCCCAGCCAAACGCAGAGCAACAAGGTCCTGACCCTAGATGTTGACGATAAGAAGACATATCTCGAATGTCTCGAAGATACCTACCCAATGGTATTCGAGTGCACCCACTCGAGTGTCAACAAGAGTGTTGATTTATTGATCTATCGAGTCCGTGAGAACATCTACCAGCCATGAAGAAGACAATGTTCGACAAACTGGTCGAACCCATTGTCTTCCACATCAAGTTCGGCCGATCAAAGGGTGGGCCAGAGATGATGAACTCGTGCATGCCCATATCGTTTGTGGTCGATGTGCCCAACTTTATCGAGGGTAACGAGGAGGAGTTCAAGTCCTTCCTTGAGGAGGATCTTCCTCAGTTTGCTGGATGCAGTTGGAAGTATACCAAGGCTGGAGAGCACGTCAATAGTACCCGTCTGAAGTGGTTTGAGGACAATATCACTAACGAAATTCAACGCTGATAAGTGTCGGGATAGATGGGAGTGGATGAGCACTCTTTGCTGATTAATTGAGGATTTGGTGGAGGTGTTGTTGGCTGATCATCTTGGTTGTTGCTCTGAACTTGGAGGCCTTAACATTGCTTTTTTCTTTGTCTTTGTTGCCTTGTTATGTTAGCCATCAAGAAATATTTTGACTCTTGGTAGCGGATGTTGAGGGTTGTTAAAAATTAGGAAATTCAAAAAAAAAAAAAAAAAAAAAAAAAAGGGGGGCTTTCTTTTCTATTGCAGTTTAAGCAGTGGCCAATCCATCTACCTCCATGGATCATTCATGGGATAGGTACTTTGATATTCTTTTGCCTCACAAATGCAGCATAAGCACTATTTCGGTAAGTCTTTTATTAAAACACCACCGAAATACTAAACCAGATGCGAGTGTCCCAGCCAGATAGGCAGGCTCATGTGCAGATACACTGGGAATTCCAAAATACGCTAGATAGAGCAGAGCTATTTGTGTTCTGTTTGGGTAGTGGGGGCTGTCGTGTTGTTCGGGGGTGTTGTTTATACTTGCAGGAATTCGATAGCCGCGGTGATGTTGAGCATCTGATGCAGACATCGGAATACCTCAATGTTATATTGTGACATTACCAACATGTCGCCGTCAGCTTATGCTACTGACAGGTCACAATCGTCATTCTGGATCTTTCCTGTCACCGGGTCAACTGTTTCAGTGGCTCAGAGCCTCGAAGAACCAGCGCCGGAGCAATTCCGGAGAGAGCTGCTGTAATTAATCATGCAACTTTTACCGAGATAGCAGCTATCAACCCCCAAACCCCTGACTTGCCGCGCGCACCCTCTTTTAATGGATAAGACCGGACTACTCGTGGGTCTTATGATAGATTTACCAACCTTGGATGGAACGGCAGTGGCCTTTTATGAGGTACAACCGTGATTTTGTTATGTGTAGATGCCTGGTAAGAATCATCCGTGCAGTAATTTGGGGCTGGGTTATTATATTCGCGTTGAAATTCCTATGAATAACTCCATATGACAGGTTCATCTACAAACTCCCGCCCCTCTCCCTTGCTAACCGTGGGAACAGCTTGATCGCATTCCCAAAATTGATCATCTTCCTCAACTTGGGATCCATCTCATAGTCCTCAAGGTCCTCCAGGAATGCCGGGTAGGCAGTTATCGGCGCATAAGGGAAATCACTCCCATACAAGATATGATCGTGCGGAACCAGCTTCAACAGCATGTCCAAAACCTGTGTAGACGAACTTAAGGCCAGATCATAGTGGAAGCTGCGGAATGCTTCCATTGCCTTGTCATATGTTGTACCAATGCGGTGGGAGACTACAAAGTCTAGTGCTTTTCTCATGGGTGTGGTGACGCGTGAGATTATGTATGGGAGTGCTCCGCCGGCGTGCGATAGTATGACCTGGCAGGCTGGGTATTTGAGTCGGGTTCCATTAGTGATCATGTCCATTGCTGTCCGGGTGGTTTCGTGCGGATAGTCGATTGCCGGCTGCGGTAACTTTGGGTTAACGGGGGTTGTATCGACTGGGTGTGTGGGGTGGATGAAGACGACGCAGCCTCGTCTATTGAGTTCTGCCCAGATCGGCTCCACGTTGGGATGGCCAAGGTAGGTATTGGAGGAACCGTAGCGAGTGAAGAGGGTGACTCCGTCCGCACGAAGAGTATCTAACCCGTAGGCGATCTCCGCGAGAGTATCCTCTGTGTCGAGGATGTTGGGCAGTGAGACAAAGAAAGCGAACCGCTCGGGGTCTTTGTTACGAAGATCTGCGGCATACTCATTCATTTGCCTCGCAAGCCGGGCGCGTCCCTGACGGTCTGGGAGGATACATGCCCCTGGAGCTGTCACCGAGAGCACCGCGGTCTGGACTCCAACGCGCTTCATCAGCAGCGTGGAAGCCAGGGGGCTCCAGTGGGGAGTAGGCCAGCCACTGGGATCGCCCCCTTGCTCTTCAACTACTGTGGTGAAGTTAGTTGGGGATCAAGGGCTTAGAACGAGCTGGCAGCTTACCCTGGGCATAGAAGGGCGGGACAAAATGATGGTGAGTATCGATCTTATCCACTGGGGGCATGTGGCTCCATCCAATCGCCTTTTCACGGAGCCAGTCGAGGGTGTGCTCGCTCATTGTGGTGTAGATGCTGGGCTTGCAAAAGTAAAGGGCAAGAAAGAGCGCGACGGGAGCCCAAATAACGGGCAGCATGATGATAGGCACCATGACGACAGCCTGCCGCAAGTTCGCAAGCTGTTCTTAATAATGCTGATAATGGGCCTCCGGAACCACCCCGGTGGCGAGTCTCCACACAAGGAGCGTTATGCTTGCGGATCGGATCATACCCGTTGATGATCGAGGGTTATATATATGTAATAATATATGTAGTAAACCTGAGCGTCAACAACAACCGACTCCCAACGCACAGTATAGCAGAATGAGCGCCTCAATTCACGCACATATCTTGCCGGCGGCAAAAGCACATCCAATCGTCGCAGCCGTGGTAAGCATCGTGGCATGCCTAGGAACGATATTTCTCATCATTCGAGAGATCTTTACTCCAGTCGGCAAACGCAGATCACCGCCAGGAAAGAAATGGAAACTCCCTCCTGGCCCTCGCGGCATACCGATATTTGGTTACCTGCTGGACTTTCGTAAGGTTCGAGAAGATGAAGACCACAAACTGGTGAGCCCAATGCCTCATGATTGAACGGCGCACAAGAAACTAACAGTGGATAGCACAATGAGCTTGCAAGATACGGTGAAATGACCACGCTCCATCTTGGATCGAAGACCTGGATGCTGCTAAACAGCAAGCGCGTGGTCTCCGAGATCATTGCGAAACGGGGCTCTCTCACGAACGGTAGAAGCCCTATGCCCATTGCCAGCGGGATTGTTAGCCGGAATGGTCGCTCTCTCCTGCTCCCTCCCTCGGGATGGGCGGAGAAACGACGAGTGATGCACTCTCTTCTGAGTGGGACCGCGTTGAAACAGTATGGTTCTTGGCAGGAGCTCGAAAGCACGCAGATGCTCGCGGAATATCTATTCCAACCGGCGCGATGGTATCGCCACCATTATCGATACGCGAATTCTGTGGTGCATCGTATTGCGCTGGGGGAGCGACTGGTGAAGACGGGAAAAGAACTCGCCGATTTGCAAGACGTTGTCACGAATTTTGTCGGGAGCATCGGGACCAGCCTGGTTGACTGGTTCCCTGAACTTGCTAAACTGCCTCGGGTCTTGCAGCCATGGCGGAAGCACTGGGAGAGGCTTGGGGATTGGAACGAGGAGGTCTATAAAACATGGTGGATTCCAGCACGGGAGAAGGTAGAGCAAGGGACGGCGCCTCCCTCATGGGTCCGTGACGTTCTTCTGCACCCAGACACCAAGTTCACTGGGGACGATCAGGAGGCCATGTACGTTGCTCTACAGCTTCTAGAGGCCGGGTCCGATACAACAAGAGAAGTGTTGAACATCTTCGCAATGGCGGCACTTTGCTATCCGGACAAATTTCAAAAGGCCAGGGAAGAGGTGGACCGTATCTGTGGCGCTGGGACAGAACCCCGTCTACCAGGACTCAACGATTTAGAGCAAATGCCATACATATGCGCTATCATCAAAGAGCTCCTGCGTTGGCGGCCTATTTTTCCCTTCACCCCAGATCATGTCCTTACATCCGACATGGAGTTTGAGGATTATCACTTCCCAGCAGGTGTGGGCTTTGTGATCAACGGGATCCCGGTGTGCAACGAGTGTGAGGACCCGGAGGAGTTTAAGCCTGAGCGGTGGCTTGATGGGTATGAGACCGACCCTGCGCATGGACTTTGGCAATTTGGAGGAGGCCGTCGTATTTGCGTTGGCTACAGATTGGCCTTCCGCGGCCTGTTTATCAATGTCGCGCGCTTGGTGTTCTGCTACGACTACAAAGCAGTAAGTCAGGAATAGGAGAGCACAAAGATATCGGCTAACACGAGGCAGGCTGGATCATACAACTCAAAGCGTTTGAATCACCATAGAACGGACGAACCTTTCCCGGTCAAGGTGAGTCCGAGAAGCGAGCAGCATGTCAAGTTGATACTGGAGGAAGGGCAAAGATTGCAGGTTCTAGAAGATGCCAAACGCCGTATCTGATGGTTTACGACCATGTCAATCTCCATTAGAATGTATGTAGCTTATTCCTCAAAGCAAGATATAACAAAGTCCGTAATAGCCTTCGTCGTTTCGCTTGGAGCCCTCCCTGCCGCGAAGTCCATCAATGGTCCGTCGTGGGTTTCATTCGCCATGTGCAGCGTCACATCCCCTTTGCTCTTTCGCTTCAGCATCTCGCCCAACTGTTGTACATGGTCGCTGAAAATCTCTTGGTAACCACCTGTCACAAGAATACGTTGGACAGCGTCCAGATTCCCCCACCAGCTTTCTGGAACATCCAAGGCCATTCCCCAGCCCTTGCCGGCGGAGATTTCCTTATGCCATGCAGAGTTTTCTACAAGGTAAACGCCCCATTCTTCCACAACTTTCCTGCTCAGAACATCGGCACTGAACCATCTCTTGTAGGAACTGGTCCTGAAGTCAAATGAGGCGAGCGGGGACACGAGGAAGCACCCTTTCACTGGGCCAAGTAGGTCAATTACCCTCTCCGCTGCGAGCTCAAAAGGACGGCGACGATGTAGATGAGCCAAGATGCTTAAAGACAGATGGCCTCCTGCAGAGTCCCCGCCGAAGACAATCTACAGGAAGCGGGGTCAGCTCCATCCTTAAACGATTCTCTCTTGCAGTAGGCATACCTCCGACGGTCTATATCCGGAAGCCAGCAGATGCTTAAGTGCAAGGATTCCCTGCGTCATCTGCCTGGGGTATGGATTGGCCGGAACCAAATCTGAATGGTCAATATAAGTCTGTTCTTTTCCCGGTCGATTATATCTCACGAACCATATTCAAGAATACACACGCTGAGCTCAATCCCAGCCATGGCCGCCTCGTTTCTGACGTGTTCCATCCAGTCTAGGTGTCCTGCGGAAAGAGGCATCACGTATCCGCCGCCTAGATGGGTTCAGCAGGGCTTCAGGAAGACAGCGATGGACCATACCATGGAAAAAAAGAACCACCTTATTTGCTTTCCTTGGTCCAACCCACATCAGCCGAGTCGAATTGTCCGCAGCTATAATATCCACCCGAGGGCTGTCCTGTTGCGATAGCGCCCATGTATTATATGTCTCGAGCGTGGATGGTAGAATGGCCTGTAACTGTTGAGGGGAAGTGCCGGCCATCAGGGAGCCAGCAAATGCATTCCAGATGGAGGGCCCCAGAGGCAGTTTTTTCAACAATGCTCGCAGAATAGCCCCTGGGATTCTGAATGCTGTACGCGGCAAGACGCAGAGCACGAAGGAGCAGAAAAACCATAGCCCCGTGGAGAGTGATACTTTGCGTGCCATTATTTTTCAGTATTGCATAGACTGCAGTTTCTGAACCTCAAGATAGGACACGATGGTCATAGCCTTGGTTTCTGTGGGTATTCAAGCCATGAGACATGAGATCTATACCGGATCCTTCCGAACTCTGGAGGTAGCCGGAATGCATCCGTTCTCTAGTGGCCAATTGCAATTGCGTCCTGCTATTCCCCCACAAAGAGGCAATCCACGTCATCACCGGAACTGGTCCGTGGTCAAGAAGCTTATCCCCTCCAGACTGACCGCAGATCGTCGTTGGTTATAAATTATCAGTGGACGACTTTCCGGGGTAATCCTGCAGTACGCCGGGTCACACCGTTCATGAGAAATGCCTCCAAAAGCGATCGGGGACCCGAAACGGCGTGTACGCCGGAAGGTTGCTTTGGCCTGCAACTCTTGCAGGGAGAAGAAGATCCGCTGCGATGGAAATAAACCCATCTGCGGGCCCTGCACGAGACGATCGTATCGGATCAACCAGTGCGTCTACGACACGGAAACTGCCCGGTCTGCCAGCAGGAACGAGTAAGTGCGACGGACATCGCCTGGAGTGACGAGAGCAGCGAATTAAAGACTTCAATGTATAACAGATATTTCCATACCCTTCATCAGCGAATCAGAGACCTGGAAGATGTCTGTTCGAACGCCGGAGTCCCAATTCCGACACGGTCAACCACTCAATGCGAGCTGCGAAGCGAAGCCAACATGCAAGATGGAGTGCCAGCGAATGGACCCGGCTTTCCCCAAGATGCTGGCCACTCACTCCTAGAGATTCCGGAACAGAATCCGACTCCTACGAGCCTGGGGGTGGGGGTGGCACCGGGTGACCGCCCACCAGCAACAGAAACACATACTCAGCGAGAAAATAGCCACGCTGACTCGATAGGTGAAGGTAGTTTAGAGAGCCATGAATCGCCTTTATTCGACGATGGCGAAGGTCACGTAACGGGGATGGGCCAGATTACTGCGCCGGCTGGTGGACCACGGCGCCAATCGGCGCGGTTTCAATTCTATGGTAGTTCATCTACCGCTTCGCTCATGCGCTTTGCCTGGCAATCGATGCCCTCGCGGTCGGCCACTGGTTCGCATACGGAACCTGTGTTCACTAGGCTTCAGGATACAACCACGGACTACAGGTTTGATGACTTTGCCTTGCCACCGCGGACGTTGGCGGATCACCTCGTAACCTGCTTTTTTGATAAAGTCTATATTCTCTATCCATTCTTCCACCGTCTAGCCTTTGAAGCAGCCTATCAGAATCTCTGGCGGGCAGAGAGCGAGTCCAATATTCCTCTAACAAACCTGCGGATCGGACTGGGATCGGGCACGGAATCGGGACCGAAATCCATTGTCTTTCATTGTGCTCTAAATTTGATATTTGCTCTAGGTTGTCAGTTTGCAGATATTGCCCCCGAGGAAGTCGAGCCTGTTGCGCACTCGTTCTTTCTCCGTGCGAAGCGTTTTATCGGGCTCGATTTTCTTGATATCAACACTCTCGGTGTAGTTCAGACGCTACTGATCACGGCACTATTTCTGCAAACCTCTCCCTATCCTAGCCGATGCTGGCATTCTGTTGGGGTAGCATGTAGAGTTGCCTTAGGCTTAGGGCTACACGAATCGGATATTCTCGCTACCTTGACGCCCTTGGAGTCTGACATTCGACGGCGAACCTGGCATGGATGTGTGATGATGGATATGTTAGTCAAATGCTTTTCTTTCTCTTCAGCTTATTCTAATGCACCACCTGCAGCACGGTGAGCATGACATACGGTAGACCCAGCATGACTACCCATCTGGCCCCTCTACCTCCACCCAGTGACTCCGACATGTCCGGTGAAGCCGGAACCGGAGAGCCTTCCTTGATGGCATTCTACACCGAAGCTATTAAGCTGTATGCCATCCTTGACACAATCCTAGCAGATGTATACAACGCTCAGCGTGGCCTGTCACGTCAGCGTCAATCGGAGCCCCCAACGAAAGGCCTTGGCAAACTAGACACCGTCCTCGAAATCGAGAGCCAGCTTACCCTGTTCGAAGCCAATCTTCCTTCTTTTTTGAAGTGGTCCGCCGGCGCATCTCCAATAGATGCAGACAGCAACCCAGACCAGGCGATCGCGCGACAGAAAAATGTTCTACGTGCGAGGTGTGTTTGTCTTCATTATATCTGCAGTAGCTCCTGTCTTACGAGCCCGTACAGATACATCCACCTCTACCTTCTCCTATGCCGTCCTATCTTTACCCAGCTATATTCAGAACGAGTGAGAAGCCGAGATTCCTCAGGTGGACCGAATCTGCAAAGCAATTCCGCACTCCAATCCATCGCCACCCGGAGCACTCTATATTCATCCATGTCCATTAAATGCGCCACCGCGTGCGTCATGGCAGCTATTGATCTTACGCACCTAGTCCATGAGACCTATCAGACCAACGCTGCTGATGCCTGGTGGTACAATGGATTCTGTATGTCGTTTGATGAGCTGGCTTTCTCCCTGTCTCTGCATGCTGACTTGAAACGATTTAGACGTATCTACTGCGGCAATAGTCCTGCTTATGGCGTTCTCCGCTCCATCAATGCTCGATCCATTCACCATGGACAAGGCACGAGAAGCATGGAGTGAAGCGATGACAGTTCTAGGTTTCATGGCTACATTTCGCCGCTCCGCTAGCAACACCCTGCAGTTTCTCCAGGCTGCATATCGTCAAGCAGTTCCGAGCGACCCGCACCAGCCAGGTGCCGAACCCAATGCTCCGCAGCTTGCAAATGACGTCCCTCAATCCCATGATCCATTTGATCATCCGGATAACGATCTAGGGCAAATTCCATTCTTCCATTTGGAGGAATTCGCCCCAAACATGGGGCCCGCTCTGGACGATTTAGGATTCTTGAGTCGGTTTGACTTTCCTGATATTTTAGGTTAGGACGGCGCTTCTTCTTATTATATTTCAAGCAGGCAATGTGCTGGAAATCTAGTCCACAACTTGATATTCATCTAGATATATATAAACAACAACCCAGTATGACGTATCCAGGTAATCAATTCGAACCCAAACCGTACGAACACCATCCACATGTGACATTATATTCACGTCGGCTCTAGAATGCCAAAGAGATACCCGTCTGCTGAATTCATTCAGCGATTTTCACCTGCTTCGTCTTGGGCCGGTCCCATCCTACCCTATCCGTTCCATGAAGCCAGTCCATCAACCCAATAGTGCCATAGTTAACGCGAAACTTCTCATGGTGCAAATCATGCAGTTCAGCCGGCGGTAGTTTCAAAAAGTCATACCCGCTATGGTCCGCCGCCGCTTCCCAGAGCTCAAAAAGGCTAAAGGCCATGATGGAGAGGAAGTGCGCGCCTTTGAGGTACAGCGGAAGCGTAATCGGCAAGACATTGGCAAGGAGATGCTCAACTGGATGCGCGTACTCGGCCGTAAAGGCTACTGGGGTGGCGTATTTGTGGTGCATCTTGTGGATGTGGACATAAATGCGGGGGTGGTGCAGGGCGCGGTGGATGTAGTAGAATGAGATTTCTCGTGCGAGTAGACCGAAGGCGAAATCCACGAGGAAGGTCGTCAGAGACGGTACAGTGGGATCCAGGTTCAGGTGGGCGTGGTTGAAACCACGAATGGAGGTCAGCACGAAGTGAAAGGCCAGGATCCAGACGTGGTTGTAAAGGCAGACCTTGATGCAGTGCTGGATTTGCTGGCGCGTCGGTTGTCGGCGGGCGTCTTGGATTTTATGTCGCTGGGAGAATTTCGGGAACAGAATATCGATCAGCATATAGAGGGTTGCTGGAAAAATGAACCCGATGATCTGAGTCAAGAGAATGCCCATGAACTCGACCACGCCTGGCTTGTATGTTGTGATAATATGGGCCCAGGCGGCTTGCATCTGTGAGTGCGGATCCATGGCTGTGTGTCTTTGATAATATGTGTATTTAAAGTGGCAAGTCTTGCTTTCTAAGGATTTGTTTGTTATTATATCAATGACATTCAAGGCGGACAATCACAGGGCCCATGAGAGACCGCGACAGGTCTTATTGACTGAGCAGCCCCTGGGACCGGAACTTACCCGGAGGACACAATTAGCTGCTTGAGCATCCCACTCCAATTCTGGCTCTTCAAGAGAATCTCCCTAGGCACATGCTGAGTCTCCTTCGGGCGCCTCCGTTGACTCGGGAGCGCTCCGACATGGCCTGGTTGGTACGAAAGCCATACTTAAGCCAAACGTAAACCTCGATCGAAGCACGGGAGAGTAATCTTTTTGCAATTATATTTACATCGCCGTCCGATATGGCCTCCAAATCCGCCGACGTTCCTTCCTTCAGCCGGATAGCCTGTGTTGGCGCCGGTTTCTCCGCCGTCGCCCTTGGAGCAACACTGCAGCGATGGTACGGCCTCGAAGACATTCGTTTTTTTGAGCGACATCCCACGAGCGGAGGAACGTGGTACATCAACACTTATCCAGGTCAGTTGTCAGGATCTGCGTCTGCGTAGCCCCGGCCCAAGTACTCGGCTGACACCTTGTAGGATGCGGCTGCGACGTTCCGAGTGCGCTGTACAGCCTCTCGTTCGCCCTAAACCCCAACTGGACGAAACTCATGCCATCAAATGCCGAAATCAAAGAGTATATTGATGATGTGGTTGATACCTACAACCTTCGTCCTAAGATGAGCTTCGGGACCCAAGTTATCCGCAGTATATGGCGGGAAGATGCAAACCGCTGGCTTCTGTATCTGCGAGATCTGAAGGCCGGACACGAGTATACCCATGAGTGCCAGATTCTCTTTGCAGCCACTGGACAACTTGTCGAGCCACGCCCGTGTGAGATCCCCGGTGCATCAGATTTCCACGGGAGTATCTTTCATTCAGCGCGGTGGGATCACAGCGTGGAGCTTGAGGGGAAAGATATTGTTGTTATCGGCAATGGGTGTATGGCTCCATTTCCTGAATGAAAAAAAAAATAAAAAAAATAAAAAAAATAAAAAAAAATAAAAAATTGGCACTCTGACATGGATTTAGGTACTGGATCGCAGATTGTGCCTGCTTTAGTCAATGATGGGAAGCTCAAGTCTCTCACGCACATCACTCGCACCAAGCACTGGATCTTTCCAGCCCCGAATTTTAGCTACCACCGGCTGCTGCAGTGGATCTTTCGTTATATTCCGTTTGCCATGAGACTTCATAGGCTCCATATCTTCTTGATTGCTGAGAATGACTTTCGTTTATTTCCAATGACAAAAGGCGCCGCCAGGCTCAGGGAGAAGCGACGAAGGCAAGTAGAAAAGTACATGCGAGAAGCAGCTCCTGAGAAATACCACGATCTTCTGATTCCAGACTTTGATGTCGGATGCAAGGTATGTTCCTATTCCTGTCCTCTGTTTTTACCCTGGTTTAGATATCAAGTAGAAAGACCGACTCTAATTTGAGGCCCAGCGGCGCATTTTCGACCCCGGCTACCTAGAAGCTCTGCACAGTGACAAGGTTCGCCTCACAGACGCAAGGACAGAAAAGGTCACCCCGGAAGGTATTGAAACGGACAAAGGCTTCATCCCAGCCGACGTGATTGTCCTCGCGACAGGCTTCCAAACCAACAAATTCATCCCCTACATGGATGTTATCGGCCGTAATGGTGAAAACATCTCACAGCACTGGTCGAGATATGATGGGCCAGCTGCCTATAACTGCTCGGCACTGAATGGGTTTTCGAACTTTTTCATGCTGCTAGGGCCTAACGCGGCGACTGGGCATACATCCGCCATAATGGCTGCAGAGAAGTATGTCGCCAGGTTTTTTTCCACCTTATCACCAGGTGCTGACTACTTGAATTAGCTCCATTAATTACGCTCTCCGTATCTTGAAGCCAGTGCTGGACGGCGATGCCGCTTCAGTCGAGGTCACTGCGAAAGCCGAGCGTGACTACGTCTATTGGGTGCAGGACGCCTTGAGTAAGCGTGTTTGGAACGCGGGTTGTCTATCGGTAAGTTGGCCTGGGTATTGCAACCTGCTTCGCTTTTCTTTGACACGAAGCATATAGTGGTATCTCAACGAGAAGAAGTGGAACTCCATGTCATATCCCTGGACTCAAGGCCACTACTGGTGGAGGAGTGTATTTCCCACCTGGTCCGATTGGAACATCAAGGTGAGTAACTTGAATTAATCTCATCAGCGTAACAGAGCACGCTGACGACCAAAAACAGCAAGTCGCAAAGCCATCAACATCCCGTTCATCGTCACGGATCTTGCTCCTGGCTCTTTTGTGCGTTGGGATTCTGGGCTTCACACAGTCCAATGGCACTGAGCATATCTCTCTCGGACACCTCAGAGGCTACTTGGCCACAGTGATATCCAGGCTGTTGAACAAGTAGACGGAGGCAATTATTTCTTTACCAATATGCACGCTACATGTATTGCTTTATTGATTTGTTTATAAGTTGTTTGGAAGCCCACTGTATATCATGGAGCATTTTACATTGTTGTTTGCAAACCAGCTATCCATGTGGCAATGAAATAGAAAGCTCTCCTGTAAAGACAACCTTTAGTCCAGCTTTATAGTGTTCTTCGGGAACGTCTGGAGGCTCTCTCCCAACTCCGTAAAGGAAGGCCCCAATGAGGTAGCTGATCGCAAGCGCTATACAAGCTACCTGGGAAGAATAAGACCTTAGTGATGCATATCATAAGACCATAACGGGGGTGGACGAAGCGTTGCCAGTACAGCTAGACAGTCACAGACTCTTGGGGAAGGGATCTATGGATCCTCTGATGCGGGGATCTCCGTGGATGAACCATCACCTGGAGGCGGGGAACTAGTCTCGATTCGAATGACTCATGGATAATTAACCTGAACCCCCCCGGATTCCGGGATGTCTCCGGCTGGAGGATCTTGGCATATACCGGAATCCTTCCAACCGATTACAAGGATGTGAGCCTCCACCCAACAGCTAAAACGATCCCTGTTCCGTAAGACCCTTGGGGTGGTTGTCTGTTGAGGAGACATTTAGACTAGCTAGCAGTATGAGTGTCTTCGGATGTGAGTAATTCTTCCGTAACAGAGAGACAAACTGACTGGCTTCTAGATATCGTTCTGGAGGATTGGTTAGACACTCAGGGGGAGGAGTCCGGGCAGGGTGACCAACCAAGCCCAGGTTTTGCCAGGGATATCACAGGTGACTGCAATCCTCCAGTCCATCACTCTTCGTTCAATATGAACTCTTGGAACTCGAACTCGAACCACAGCGCCGCTAGCATCTGTTTCTACCCACTTGCTACTGCAAATTTTTTGGATACCGGATTACATGCAGAGAGAACAAAAGGGATTCTTCCAGGAAATCCAGGTATTCTTGCCACCAACCCGCTCAACAGTCCATGAATACTGAGATATTATTTTCACTCCACCTTTAAGCATCGGATTCAAAACAGCAGCAGCAACAGGAGGGCATCCATACTCAAAGCTTCGTCTGTGAGCCATGCAGCTCAGTCTCGTTGGCGGAAGAGGCACTGCTCAAATGGGGCTCTGACACGCGTTTCATTGACAATGGCTATGCCGTACCATCGGATCAACCGAGCGAAGTAGAGATTATAAATCGTGTGTTGAGAAACAGCAGTGGTCTCATGTTACAATTTGACAATTTAGCAACACAAGCAATCGGGCGAGCGTTGTCTGATAGCGGGATGATTGTGAGACAGGGCATTGCAGGTACGTCAGGGACTTATAAGCAGAGGTCGGCTCGCCCAATATTGAAAGGCATTACTACTCATACTAAAACCCTGAACTGCAGACCACGCAATATACCAGATACGATAGTTCGGAAAAGGGCCGGGGAGGGTCAGAGGCGACAGGCCCATCTTCTGTTAGAACGACAAAGGAGGCATTTACTCAACAAAGGATTCGACGAGCTGCGGCTGCTTGTACCGGCGCTGAAAGATCAATCACACTCGAAGAGCCGGGTGCTCAATATAGCATGTGATTGGATCCAGCAGTTTCTTCATCAGAATGATCTTTTAAAATTGCAGTTGTGCGAGCTAGATCAGAAAAGATGGGCCTCTTGCTGCTAGGGTGATGAGAAGACCAAAGTCACATATTGCCGGTTACCCTCTTATAATTCTCTTTCCCTCTTTCGTGGACACTAACTTCGCTTCTTATTTTACGTTTTTTGTCCATGAGAAGCTCCTGATATAATGTATAATACGATCCGCATAAACTTCAACGCTTGCAGTTTAGGGCAAAATTCCAGGACCTGTATACAGTGCAAGGGAATCAACTCCAATAAATACTGGTGTCAGTTAGTTTGCACGGGTTGCGCCTCTAATTGATCCTATGGTTGTAATGCAGTACCATTACCAGCGATTGGCTGTCTCATATTATTAGGCACATCTCAAGAACATGATCTATCTTCAGTAATCATCTAACAGCGTTTTTTTGGGTCTACCACTACGATACCGTTCTAGGCTGCGAAGGTACTAAACCGCTCCAGTCCTAGTTGCCTCAATTTGTTACTGCCATTGCTTCGTACTTCTCTAACCCATGCATACACATGGCAACAACCGACCACATAAGATAGCAACTCCTATCCTAAACAAGTCTTCCAGTCTTTGGATCAAGTTTCTGTCGACCCCTGAAATCCACCTTCAGGGATTTCGTACCACTCCGGACAAGATTTTGGAACCAATCTGGGGCTCCTCGCTGCACGTCATCGGTCAACGATGATCCTGAATTAAAGGGTAACAAGGTATCCAGAACGAACTCACCAATCCTGCAATATAGCCAAATATTCCGGGGAGGAAAATTGTCTGGCTCAAGCCACTGTCAAGTGTATCCACGATAGCGTCAACAACTGTATCGACATGCAAAAGAGGCATCAGGAAATGAGATTGGTTTGTTGCTCCCTTGAAAAACGGCGTCTTTGTGAAACCAAGAACAGCCAGAGACGTGCGAACCTTTCGCGCATTGTGGACTTTGAGCTCCTCGGCCAGGCACTGTCCAAATAAACGAGGTGTTTGAATTAGCGGGTTGGATGGAGGGTAATATGATGAGATGAGAATGGTAAATGGCTGCCTACCTCGTGGAACGAGATCAACCCAGCTTTCGATGCCGCATAGTCCGCAAGTCCCGGCGGGGCAACATAAGCGCTCATTGAAGATACGTTAAAAACATGCCCATGATTCTCTTGAATCATGGCGGGAAGAAATTCCTTCGTAAGGAAGATTGGTGCTAACAGGTTAGTTTTCAGCGTTATGCTATTGTCGTGGTAGGTGCCCTCCACCAGAGTCCGGCCACGCGACAGGCCAGCATTGTTGACTATGCGGTTTGTTAGCCAGATTTTGTCAACATCGACGATAGGTGAATAAACCTAAAACAGTTGGATGGCCAATCTCGGATCTGATCGTCTCACAGAGCGCCGCGATTTCCTTCTCGTCACTCAGATCGCATTTGTAGTATATAATGCGATCACTTTCTTCAAGTGTTACATTGGTACCCGGGTCAGTGGAATTCTGCTGTGGGTGTCTTCAACGTGCGATTAATAAGGGCGAGGACATACCGGGCTTATAAGTCAATGGGATAACGTCCAAGACAACAACGTGTGCTCCCATTGCAGCAAGACGTTGAGCAACTCCGGCGCCAATACCACCGCTACCACCGGTCACCACCACAAGCTCTTTCCTCCAATTCCATTCATAATCTATAGTCCAATTATTCCGGCTTTTGGCGTTCAAATAATCGTTGAGCCAAAGGAGGACACTAGCAGCTGCGATGTATTTGACGAGCTTCTGATAAGGCATGGCGGCGCTCAATTTTCCCACTTCGACCAAGCACAACAATGTTAATGTGAATAATGGATGGAATACTGTTTTGCGCGAGTTGATGATGATCGGATCGATGTATAGACCTTCACGGGGAAGGATGCCTCTTCTTGTCGTCATTCTTCAAACATGGTCTGGAGAAAACTAGCAGTGGTGGACGGAAGGAAGAGTATACCCCAAACGTGGAGCTGGGTCTTAAGAAACCTCTATCTATTTACTCTTTTCTCAAATTCCAAGAACTGGTTCGGAAATACTCCGGTATGAGGTCGGAAAGGTCCCGGTTGACTACAGTTCAACCTGGAAACAACCCGAGATCGGGACCGGGCCGCACCTAAACAAGGGGAGCGGAATGAAAATGGAGTTCCCACTGCATACGCCGGTTTAGTAAGTAGGCAAAGAGATCACTATAAGTCATATCTGTTCTGTGTAGTCCCTGCGTGTATTTAAATACCTTTGCTTACTATCTCGCCGACTGTGCTCTTGTTTCCCGCAGCTCTCCTTGACCTACTCAACCGAAAACATCAAAAGTGGAATACGATGGCTCCGTCGAGTGATGCAGGTGTCCTCAACATAAGTGGCAACTGGATAATGGTAAATCTTCTGCATATGCAGTGCTTTCGCAATTGTGCTAGCTCTCGCCATAAATGGTATCCCGCTGATTCCTCTACCTGGAACAGGACAAGACACGGTCAACCGACCTGGATTCAGTTTTCAAGTTGGTGAGTCGGTTTAGTCTTTTCTCTTACTGGTGGTTCACAGAACTAAAACAACGTTTAGCAAGGAATTGGGTGGATAACAAGGAAGGCTGTCACCGCATCGACGGTCACCCTGACGATCACCCAGACCGCGGAACTGGATGACTCTACTGCCGGATCGACTGAATTGATAACATTACAGCAGGTTCTGACTGGTGGCTTTGGATCGGGACCAGAAAGGCGTCCGTTAACCTGGGCCGACCTTAAGCACAATGACACTCTTTTCGGTTCTGTCATCATTCGTAGCCGCTACGTTACGGGGGTAAAGGATTCGGGTTGCAGAGTTCGACCGGTTCTCGAATGTCAGACACAAGTCACTGGATCGGGCATTGAATCCTTTTTGACTGAGGCGGTCGTCATGGGCCAGAACACTCACGCCACGGAGGAGTACATAGAGAAAGCTTTCATACAAGACTTTGTCTGTAGTGTTAACTCTGGGTGGACAGCTGAGCAAGTAAGTAAGAACTTCCCTTTTGCAAAGCCTCGTGTTATACTAGATGTTTACTCAATGGATGATTAGGTCTGGGCACTGGAAACAATTGGGGAGGAAGAGTACTTGACGCGCAAAGTTGTGGTTGCGAAGGGTACTTCTAATGAGTGTGCCCGCGTTTTCTATAAACGGGCCCAATAGCGATAAAGGCCGCCGAAAAAAATTGGTTAACGACCCTACTCCATGAAGAAAGATCCAGAGACAGTCCCGCTTAGCATGAATTTGATTTTATTATCTCATGTCTTGGCAATTTGGCAGTTTATTCAAGAAGAACTTGGATTCCTTGAAATGTCCTGACATGAAATTATTGGGAAGTTCTGTTTTATACTGTAATGTAGTCTATTCTCAACTTCAGTGAGATAACACAGCCAAGCAGGTCACGCAACTCAAAGAGGTCAATATTGAAGGTAACTCGCTACGAACGATCAGTCAAATACGTCGCTAGACCATCTGTCCTGGATCCTGAGATCGGCAAACTAGGCGTCCACCTCCACCTCCATTACCCCCATGCGACTTGCCCCGATCTTCAACGACCAAGCGTTTAAAGACCTTTACAGAGTACCCAATTTGGATGAACCGCAGACAAAGACCTTCGCGGCGTCGTTAAGGAGATATATTACTTCTAAGCTTAATTATAACTTACCAGCTATCCCTAATTATTATTGGTAAAATTATTAATATTTAAAGTTAAGATATTAAGGTATCAAGGACCTTCATACAATAAATTTAATGGGGTGGTCAGGTGATCAACTTCGGGTCGACGACTCTATATGTCTCAGATTACCCCTCTCGACTTGGGCCGGGCACTTTGAACGCAGCTGATCCAGCTCGGGACTCTTCGCCATGAGCCACAACGAATATACAGTGGGTATTATCTGTGCCCTTCCTTTTGAGGCGGCAGCAGCCGTCACCATGCTAGACGAAGAATACAAGACCATGCCCGCGCATGATCTAGCTGACCACAACACCTACCGATTTGGCCGGCTTCATCAACACAAAGTGGTTATTGCAAGCCTTCCTTCCGGTGTCTATGGTACTACATCTGCAGCTACGGTCGCCAAGGATATGCTGCGGACTTTTCAGTCGCTGAGAGTTGGGTTGATGGTCGGCATTGGAGGGGCGGCGCCCGTACCCGACTCGGAGGAGCGAGATATCCGTTTAGGAGATGTTATCATCAGCAAGCCATCAGGGGCTTTTGGAGGCCTGGTTCAATTCGACTATGGTAAACATAGTCAGGTTGCTGGTCTGATTCGAAAGGGCACCTTGCCTGCGCCCCCATTTTCCTTGCTTACAGCACTGAGCAAGCTCGAAAGTGATCTAGAGCTTGGAGAAAGCACAATACCAGAACATTTAGCGACTGCGCTTCAGAGGGGTCCGACAGTGGCGAAACGATTTGGACACCCCGGCATAGTGAACGATGTGCTCTATGAACAGGACTATGTTCATCCTACATCGGCGGCAACATGTGCTAACTGCGATGTCTCCAGGCAAATCCCACGACAAGAGCGTGAGTCTACCGAACCAGTTATCTTCTGCGGGAATATTGCTTCGAGCAATTCTGTGATAAAAAATGCTATATTAAGAGATCAGCTTCGTCAGGAATTAGACGTACTGTGTTTTGAAATGGAAGCTGCAGGGTTGGTAGATTTCCCCTGCCTGGTACTTCGGGGCATCAGTGATTATTCCGACTCGCATAAAAACAATCGGTGGCAGAGGTATGCAGCTGCCACTGCGGCGGCATGTGCGAAGTCGCTGCTGGGTTGCATTGCTACAACTTCCGTTCTGAACGAGCAACCCATCGTACAAGTGTCAGGTTAGTTATGAAGATGACAGATCATCTGGTTATATTCATATTTTTGTTAACTCTTGATTAAGATCCTGTTCTACAAGCGGTTACACTGAAACAATTGGCTCAAGTTGAGAGAATAGGGAACAGCCTCGATACTAGCGCTCAAAGAAAAGAGATTCGATATAAAGATGATCAGCAGAGCAAATGTCTCCAGTTCTTCGATGTTCTGCCCTATCTTTCGTATAAGAATCGAAATCCTGACAGAGTCGCAGGGTCTTGTCGTTGGGTTCTGGAAAGTTCTCAGTACCGCAATTGGCTAGATCGCCAACAAGATGACTTACTCTGGATCTCTGCAGATCCAGGGTGTGGAAAATCTGTGCTTGCCAAAGCTATCATCGACGAAAATTTATCGGCGGATAAGTACACAGTCTGCTACTTTTTCTTTAGGGACGATGAACGTCAGACAAACATTTCATTAGCATTATGCTGCCTCTTACATCAACTGTTTCAGCAACAGCCGCATCTTTTGTCTCGCGCAATAGAACTTTTGAAAAGTAAAAGTAACACACTCAAACAGGACCCGGATGAACTCTGGAGGCTTTTCGTTGCGGCATCAACCGATACCACAAATTCTCGTCCTGTTATCTGTGTTTTTGACGCCTTGGATGAATGCTCAGAAAAGGACAGACGACAGTTGATGTATTTCTTTAACGGGTTCTGCACTCAAGCACTGCAGAATACCCCAAGAGAGACACAGCTGAAGATTATAGTGACAAGTCGTCCCTACTTTGAGTTTGACAGCTTCTTAAAGACCCCTGACAATCCACGACTGCTCAGGCTAGCAGGCGAATTTGAGAATCAGAAGATCCAAGATGAGATAGATCTCGTTATCAAAGTAAAGATAGGTATCCTGGCCTCCCATTTTGGTCTCAAGGAGATGATAAGGGAAAAAGTAGAGGCCCGAATGCTTGCGATGAAAAATCGCACATATCTTTGGGTCTCTCTAGTGATAGCCCACCTGGAGCATAGCATTGGACAAGGCCAAAAGTTTAGAACACGGGATCTTGATCAGCTCCCTTCAAATGTGGAGGAAGCGTACGAAAAGATTCTCGACCGACACACTGGTAATATATCTCGCCGTCGTGACGCCCTTATCCTGCTACACATTATCGTTGGTGCTCGGCGATCAATGACCGTACAGGAAATAGACGTGGCCTTCAATCTAGCTCAACAAGTTGCAATCGACGATTATGATTATCAGCATGACCTTGACGATGAATTCCTCGATGGAGAGTTTCTGGTTGACCGAATCCGGAATCTCTGCGGACTTTTCGTTTTTGTCGTTGATGAGCGCGTACATCTCTTCCATCAGACAGCAAAGGAGTTTTTACTGTCGAAAGCCTCGGGGTCTATGGCAATGCAAGATCCGTTTATCAAATACCCATTCATCAACATGGCCAACGTCCCGCGTTGCTGGAAAGGGTCGACTCAGATTCTTACTTGTGACCTTCTTCTGGCTCAAGTTTGCATATCTTGTCTGTTGATCCTTGACCCAGGGTCACAGATACGAGACATTGTTACTATTAGTGGCGAGAGCGAGCAGCTGAAACCTCTATTCGAGTACTCCGCCGCCTATTGGCCAGACCACTACCGCGATGCATCTCTGTTTGGGCCAAGTGTGCTTCAGACAAAAGTGATGCGCTTATATCATGTCGCACATACATTGCAAAATACCTGGTTTGACGTCCATGCCAAACGTAACTTTCAGTGGAAGAATTATCGAGGCCAGCCCTGTCCGGCAGTCCTTGCAAGTCTTCTGGGTCATTTATCACTTTTCAAGTTGATTTCAGACTGCGACAAATCTCAAGCAGATACAGATAGTCAGAGCCTAATGGATTCTTTCTTGCCCGCTGTGCGTGGTGGCCATGAGAAAGTGGTCAATTATCTCTTGGATAGAGGATTGACTGACATCGGTGAAAAAGCCTACGGTATTGCTCTTCTGGTCGCAGCAGTATACGGATATACTCCCATCGTTCAAACGTTGTTGCAACACCGAAATAATGCCAGTATCCGCATTGGTGGCCAATCCAAGGACTACACTCGTTGTGTCCAATCGGCCATCTGGGCCGCTTCGGGGCAAGGCCACCTAGAAGTTGTGAGACTGCTGGCCGCAGACCAACCTGCGCTTCACCCTGTGTTGGATTATGCAGTTGATGTGGCGGCCGGGAATGGGCATGAAACGATCGTGCGGTTACTTCTGGACAAGCGGGAGCGTGATTCTCAAGAGAAACAACAAAAAGGGAAGGACTATCTCTTTTTCCCGCTTCGAGGTGCTACGGGAGCCGGAAATCTGAGACTTATGCAATATTTGTTGGCGCTAGGAGCAGACCCTGATGGAAAACCCCAAGGGAGTGCGGATGACTACAGCTCTCCAAGTGGCATCTTCAATTCAATGCGGCAAGGAATGCAGACCAAGCTTCGCCCCACCGGTGGTGCTCCTGGTGAACTGTTAGACGAAAACATTGGCGAGGAATCATATCAGACTGCTTTGCTTGGCATCAGGCTGGATAATCTGCATTATCGCTTTCGTGCCTCTGCGTTGATGACAGCCGTAAGGGATGGGAACTTAGACGCTGTTTCTTTACTTCTGGCGCATGGAGCCAACATCAACAAGCTTTACCAAACTGGCCCATCGACCTACTTTGGTGCATTAGAGACATCTCTGTTAACAAATAATCCCCAAATTGCGGAGCTTTTGATAATGAGGGGCGCAACAGTGCAGCGGAGAGATGAAAGCCAACATCTGGACAGAAAAAAGCTGGCCGACAATTTCCACCCTGTTGTCTTGCAGCTTCTTAAAAACGGGTTTGACTTGAAGAAGATCACGAAAGAGATTTATGTCTCCGCGGTGCATACAGCAGTGCGTCTGGACTGCGTAGAAGCCGCGGAAATGCTTACTCAGAAAGAGCCATCCATTATACCCAGCCTCAGTACCTCCCTTACTGAGTTTGTGAGAGAAGAGGCCTTCTCGTTTATAGAATTTCTGATCACCTGTGACATTGACCCTGACCGGTCGTTTTTGTCTGAATTTGATGGGCAGTCGTTGGCAGATCTGGTCAAAGAGCGCGCATTTTCAGTGGTGGAGTTTCTACTTGATAATGGCGTGGACCCTGAACGATCCTTCTTGTCTGAATTTGAAGGATCCTCATTTGCAGCTTTTATCAAAAGTACAAGGAATTTGCCAGTAGTGGAATTTTTGCTTCGCCACGGCGCCGACCCTAGACGACTTTTTTTATCCGAGTTCGACGGGGCATATCTTGCTACTCTCTTGAAAGAGACTAGCGATGTGCCCTTGGTGGTGTTTCTGCTGGAGAATGGTGTTGATTCTGAGCGATCTTTTGTTTCTGAGTTCAATGACGACATGCTTGCTAAGTTGGTGAAAATGGGGAATATGTCGGTGCTGGAGTTTTTGCTAAAGAATGGCGTTAGTCCCGAACGTTCATTCATGTCCAAGGTTGACCCTGACCTTGCTCATCATACACAATGGGGCTCCTTTGACAGAGTCAAGTCTCTGCTCAACTTGGGGGCTGATCCAAACGTTCCAGGAGAGAACTTCAGTAAAATCGCTCTCCACTGGGCTGCGGAGGAAGGCAATGAGGACCTTGTGGTCTTGCTTTTGGAGAAAGGTAGTGAGCCGAATACTCTCGATTGCTTCGGACAAACCGCCCTGCATTACGCCGCAGAAAAGGGCTATGAGGGAATCACACGCTGCCTTCGCAGTGTCACAAATACTTCCATTGTTGACACCAAGGGCCGAACAGCACTACGGTGTGCAAGAGATGGAAATCACATCGGCACAGTGAAATTGCTGCTTGCTTTCCGGACTCCCAGCGATAATTGCAGAGACAGGCACAACAAGAGTTTGATGAACTGGATGGCAGCTGCTGAGTATCACGATGGAATCCCTAAGCAGTGAAAAGTGCCGTTGAAAGTGATCATGTAATGATCAGATTGCATGACTTGAGAAGGCACTATCAAAACTGGCACCAGGAATCTGTCAGAGAACACAGACATTGTCAGCCAATGAATCTGCAACGTCGCAGCTAGCGTTGGGACGACAGCGGAGGAACAATGGGCTTGATATAATTGCATAGCTAACATAGCGGAAGTGAGATAAGTGCTATAATGGCTATGATGGTCACTAGGTATTTAAGGACGCTCATTCACCCTGTATTTAGTTTTGTTCTTCGTATCTTATCTTGAGTAACTGGGTTATCCTACCATTGGGTTGCCAACCCAAGTTGCATTGCGTACCCCATTCTCCTCACTTGCTCGCAGAATACCCGTAAGACCTTTGGACCTTACGAAGGACTGGCAGGACTTATCCGACATTCTATGAGCATGGAGCAGATGCAGATATCCACACGAGGTTGTCAAGGCATATCCATAGGTTGATGGCAAAACGAGCTGTATCTTGCAATAGCCGTTTTAAAAACCAGCCAAATCTGGTTCTGCTTCTGCGTCGTAGACCTCTTTGCCGGGACCGAGAGGGAAGGGGGAGCGGAGGAAGAGATGTCCGGCTTGGAACATGGTACAGAGCAAAGCCACCGCCCGATTGTCTATTTGCAAGCTTGGACCAATCTGAAAAGATTTTGATGTCTGTTCTCCCGGGATGGAGCGATAGAATTCCAAAAGGTCAGCCGCTGCCTGATCTTTTAATCGGTCCATATGAAACCCTATCCGGAGTTGGGCGCCTTTTCGGTGCCTTTTCGGTCCTCTTAGGAGAGCCAAGGGGGGCAATTGAATCAGGTTAATCTACTCAGATATAGGTAGGTCTAGTACTCGGAGTGCAAAACGGCTGGTTGGGCAGCCTGTCCAGGCTATCGTCCCGCATTGAGGGGGAAGGATCCCGGATTCGCGGTACAGACTGGGCACTGGGTTATCCTATAAGCAGGGAGGGCTGCTCGTGCGCCTGCTAAAGGAAGCGAAGTGCAGGGGGCTGGGGGATCAATTCTGACATGTTGAAAGTGTGCACTGATAAAGTCTCAACTCGTGCTTTCCTCACCTCTAAGAAGGAATTATCTACAAGAACAGATCAAGGGCGTGAATATTTAGCCGTGGCGACTATAAGCGGATGCGGTACATCACTGGAATCAACCCGCCCTCCCACTCTTAGGTATTCGGGTGCTATCCGGTTGGTCGGGGCAGTAAAATTCTAATATTTTCCCTTATATGAAGTGCTCACTTGACAGAGACCCGCCAAAGCACATCCACCTCTCCAGTCCCCCGGTCACACGCGGGGAAAGCATGCAATAGCTGTCGAAAACGCAAAAGGTGTTGCGTGGTATTAGACTTCAAGCTTTACTACGCGACGGCGGAGGCGTATTCAGCGCTCGGCCTGGGCGCTAGTCTGCGCGCTGTTGAGACTAAGAGCGCTCTGGCGTTGACTTTCATCTACAAGGCAAGGCTGTATCAGTCCATAGGTCATATTCTTACATCCCAGTCCTTCCTCAGCTCAACATCGCCCACTACCATGCTATATTATCCCTGATCAACGCTGTTGGCGCTGTCCAAGTTCCACAAACTCGAAAACGAACTGGATGCGTGGCAAACAAGCCTCCCTTCATCCCTCCAGTTCCAGCTACCGATGGTGTCCCCCAGTTCAGAGACAGATAGGATCATTTATGTTTAACGAGCTCTACTTCATATGATATCCCTTGCGGTTGTGAATGCCTTACATCGCAAGATAGTTGTAGTGGGTTCGAGACAGAGGGATGTCTATCGCAGACACGGGGTGTCGAGAAATGGAATGATACTGAAGTCCTAACTTGCGTTCACTAATCTTGTCGAGGAAGCAGTTGCATATTGGTTTTGAGCTAGCTTGGTTCCCGAGTAGCCTCCTTCAGATCGGCTACAGGGAATAGTGGATTCGTACCAGTCTCCAGGAGGTGCAGATGGAAACAAAGAATAGTAAACTTGCTATGCCCGATTACGAAAATGTATCACTCCCAGAAGCGTCTCTCGTACTCGGTGTGCTCTGAGCCAGTAGTCTAGTCCATTGTACACTGAATACTTCCTTACTGGACGCTTATCAAGCTCGGGATACACCAGATGATGAGATGATCCCCATTTGTCGGTCATGGGCTCTTTGTGGTGGCATCTGAACAATGATCTGGTTCATTCACTGACCTATGTAGTATTGAGGACAAAGGTCAAAGCAATCTTTTTCCAATCGAAGCCAAAGCCATGTGTTTTTCATAAACTGGAGACTTCTAAGGAGTTACAGTGGCAAGGAAGCCATGGTGTAAAGGTCTTTCAGTGGTTTTTCTGTTCCTTGTCCAACCATCTATATAAGCATAACATTTCCCCCAGCAGTTCCAGTTATGCACGCCTCCCAACCATCAGCACTCCATCGACATCCTCAACCCATAACTTTCCGCACTTTCAGTCGAATTCGTAAACATGGTTTCCTGCACGTTCCACGCGCCCTGTGACTGGTGCTTCGAGAAGTGCCAGAAAAAAGCACAGAAACCCGAATCTCGACGTTCTGGGAGTCCAGAATATATCTTTCCTGTGATCTTCACCCTCAGTTCCAATGAGAAGGTCAGCGGGCCAGTTGTTAGTGAAATGGTAGAGCTGATTGAGGGGGACCTGTCCACACTTTACAATGAAGAGGTTCAGGTGCATGCGCATAGAGTGGATGGAAACTCCGAAGTCCATCTTTTGATTGGGTTTCCCATGGTTGTTACGGTAGACTCGAAGTTGGTCCATGTTGTCTTCGCTGGGCTTCTGGACACATCAGCTGCGAGTTGGAAGTATACACTCCCTGATGGTCATATTGGGAGGTTTGTTGAGGGCTTCTTTGAAAAGAAATATGGCGGTCCGTGTGGTTTTTTTTGAATCGGTCTGATTTTGAGGTAAGTCTTCGAGGTTCTGCCTAGCTGCTTTCTCGTCATCATTTCCACCCTTTTCGATATCTCTATATTTGTCATATTGGTGCTGGAATCTCTTTACGTTGCGGTCCGGATCAAGATAGAACAATAGAAAAACAATAACAAAATTAAATAAAAAACATTATACATCTAATTTACAATTGTAGAAGAATAGTTGATACACTAATACCCCTGAATCAGTGTACACACATCCTTGATCGATGCTACAGATTTCACAGTCATGTAGCTCTGTGTTTATCCATTCAAGCAGCTAACGACTACTGTAGCCGTGGTGAAATAGCCAATGGTGCCCATATACGTCGCGGGGGGACGAGAAGTCAGCATGGTTGTAAGGGGCACCGTCAACATTAAAATCATGCGGCGCTGTACACTGTGGGCTGATTTTATAAGGCAGTGGGCAAATAAGGCACTACGGGAAAGTATACCCACACCATACGAAAAGAAGTCAGCACCAGGCAATTAATTTGGTGATCCCTCGTCTCTGCCAGGTCAGGATAGGCAGAGGTTGGTTGATACGATGCTCCATGCTGTTATGGAGGTTTACAAAACAAGGTGGTTAGGGAAATAGTACTGATGACATCAAAGGAAATAGAAGAAAGACCAACAAAGGAAAGAGAAGAAAGGGCACATAATGGAATTACATCCCCTTCGTCTGATGTTTCTCTGTTGAGTGTAATATAAATACCGCCATGTCCCATGTTGATATCATGCTAAGTATCTGGATCTACTGGCGTCGATAAGAACTTTCTAATACTCCTCGACAGTATCAAAAATGCCCCTTTCTACGATCGTCGAAAGAACGCCTGGTGAGATGTGTGATCACTGCCGCATCTTGTGCAATCAGCTCCTGGCCGATTTCCCCGAGCGCACATTCGTCATGCATCCAGACAAAAAAAATCCAAAGGACCTCATTGGATACTTCATGGGGCATTTGTCTACTAGAGATATCGGGAACGCACGCAACGACTTGCGAGATTATCTGTCCACAATCTTCGAGCAGGATGTTGTGGTGAATTCATATAGAATTACGACGCCAGATCCCGCTCTCCGGCATACTATTGTGTTAATTGAGTGCCCATCATCGGTTGTAATGGATGACAAGATGATCAAAGACATCGGTGAGGAGCTTCTAGAGGGCCCCGAAGCGTGGAAGTGGAAGATTTCGGACGGCTGTTTCTCCTCCAGCGTCAATCGATCTACCTGCTTGCATCTAAAGGAGTAGTCGTTTTCTTATGTTCAGTTCAGTTGTCTACACTCGCTAATTTGGCTATTCTGCCAAGTGTCACGGAATTTATGTTGAATTTAATAAAACAGAGCTTTGAAGCATGATATATCTAAGGTTACACAGTAGGGCTTTTAATGATATGATATTAATTATGTAGTGTGCAAGCACGGGATAAAACAACATTTCCTCCCATGTCCTATCAGATCCAAATGTTTGTAATGTCAATAGAATTTTCCCTTGGTCTCTTGAATAAGGCGCGTGACATATAAAGAGGGTCGGAGAGTATAATAAACCCCTGGTTGTATTCTGTGGGATCTCAAAGAGTCTTCATTCAACCTCGACGTAAAGGTATACATCCTGCTCGTCCCAAACGTGCAGCAATTCGAGAAGCATATAGACCTCATTGAACAGGGGCAACTGGAAAGCATGGAACTGGCGACACTGAGCATGTGGGCTCAGATTCTACTCGACTTTTCAGGACCTGTTATTGTCGACACGAAATTGCGTGAGGCCATTTTCAAGGACCTCCCTAAGGGTCATGAAGGGTGGGGGTGCCGACTTTCTAGTGCTACTCAATGTGCCAGCTCGTTCAGGCTGTCTTTGCATAGCAACATGGCTGATTTGATGACCATGTGCTACTACCGTTTCCAGGAGGACAAGAGTGACTCGGACGTTTAGGTTTTGTTGAATCTTTTTGCGTGCTGGTTATAGGTGGAACTTATGGTAGATTTCTAGGAATAATTATCTTCAACATTGAATAGTGTACTACTTTAGTATTTGAGATCTTGCAGTACCCTGAGAGACATAGGCCGCTTCCTTAAAAAGTGTCAGTTATCACTAATAGGCTGTACTGAACATACACCATATTATAGGTCCATACTATTGGATACGTATGGAAAGGAGGTTGCTCTTGCAGATGTTGTGAGCCTCCGATAGACGAAAATCTACAGACGTCCAACTCATTATGATGCTATAGTTTTGTGTCGTTCCGAAATAATATAACCGGATAGTAAAAGAGAGATAGAGAACAATCGTAAGGCTCCTCGGACTTGATATCAACCTGAACAATATAGTCAAGTACATTAGAATGTAGTCAGCCTCGAAAGTAAACAAAGATGCAGTCCATAGCCACTCACACCCCTTACATTTACAGCAACAAAAGCTGTTTCAGATAGTAAATAAAAAATCTTCCCTTGATAGAAATAAAACACTATGGTGGATTTCTTTGACCAGGAGGGATAAAGAAATCCATTTCAGACTGACAATGCCATAGCCAACATGGGGTGAGTACAATTCAAAGACTTTTTTCAGCAAACAACAAAAGCCCGGGAGTCAATGGATTCGAACATGTAAGACGACGAAAGGTTGATAAACGCAATTTCCTCTTTGTTCAGTGGGTACATATCATCCCCAATGTCCCCTGAATGAGATTGATCCCATGAAAATTACCTTGATCCTGCAAATCACATATTCCTCGTGATAGCTTCAATAATTCCAAGATTTAACTTCCAGAATGATTCTCGAATTGAAGCCCTCGAAGAAGTCGTACTGTCACAACCCCGCTACTATGTGCGGCTTCTGCCGTCGCAAGTACAACGATCTCAAGACCCAGATCGCATCGAATGATCTTCTCCTGCGTCAAGGGACCTATTCAGTCACATTCCGAGGCAGTTTCTGTGGAGCTATTCCAGAGAGCTACGCTGAAGATATCGCCAGCGCTCTTGAACAGCGCCTCGTCGATCAATTCGGTCAGAATCGCGTCCATGCGTTTGTGATCACCACCGAGAATCAATCCCCTGACGAAGGGCGCCCCATTGAGGTCTATATTATGGTGGATTTCGAGTCCACTGTGTCCCTTTCCGAGTACCTGTTGCACACTATGTTCCGGTTCTTCCCTGGTGGTGTTGAAAGCTGGACTTACGATGAGGTTCCCGACGGTCCCGATATCAGCGCGTTACGTCTGCGGTGGTTTAGTCGTAAGATCACCTACCGGCCTAATTTGCTGTTATAGGACTGGCGATGTTGGGGATTTCTTTCTCCGTTTACTCGAGTCCAAGACCTGAGACACTTGTTGAGTCTGTCATTATGCATGTTAAGAATAACAGAAGGAACCATTACCCAATAAAACGTTTATATTCTAGAATTATAATTCTCTGCTGCTGTAAAATATTTACGTAGCATTTCCAGCAAAAGAGAAAGTCAACCATTCACTCTATTGCTAATCGTAGGTTTTCTTCAAAAGCTCGGACCAGACATACAACGTCAATGATGTAATTAGCATACCTTTCCAGATGGAAGCAGAAGACTTCTAGAACAGTCCAAACACAGGTACTATGTATATCATCTGCGGAGAACAGTTCGGCATATATAACATCACAACCCTAGGCACATCGAGACCATTTGACGGTACTACGTACAAGACCCGGGATCCAGCTTCTCAGGGGATTCTCGCTACCACGTGGGCTCAATTGGTATACAGGCCCGCCAATAGGGTGGGATGCCACATAGATGCGTGACCTTGGCTCGTCCATCGGTTACCGCTGTTGGAACTGCCATGCAGACTTGTGTGATCGTTCTGGAGGAAACAGACTTTTCTCAGGGTCGATCCCAAGCTTTCCATGATCTGCCTATACTCCGTACTATGGCTTCCGTATCTGAAGTTGATATTTGGCTTCCTCCGCCACCGCTTCCTTTAACTGTCGGGATTTTAGCCGAGGAATTAAATCCAGTCAAGCTAGGTTCGTCGGTTGTCCGTAATTTTCCCTTCCTTAACTCAATATCAACCTCTGAACGGACCTTGTTGGAGGAAAGATACCAGGGCAGGGAGAGATATGACTGCAGAATGATTTAACCCCCCCGCTCTGTTGACATCCAAGTTACATAAATAAATAAAAATCTTCCTTCCAGGTATCTGTCCTAGTTCACCATTTCTACGTGTATATCGCGTCGCCGTAATCATGGTGCGCAAAAACAGTGCCGGCTCAAGGAACCCCAACGGTATGTCTTCGATTTCTCTCCAGACTACAAAATCTAACCATAGCAGAGGCTCACTCGCACAGCTATGGCTCAGACGAAACAGTCTATGAGAATACGCAACCCGAACCATCTCAATGCTACTCTCTAGTAGGGCCACCACAGTGCAAAGATCAAGGTGTCGCGTATTTCCAGCCGGATTAAATATAATACAACCCCTAATATAGTAAATACCAACTTGGCACAGCCCTTACCACACATTATCTATCATAAAATATAATTAGATAAAACCTTAATAGACGAAAAATACTACTCTGGGGAAGACTAGAACCAGCCTGATGCTAGTACTGGGCGTGGACCTGCCACTAACAAACCTGACTGTTGCTATGGCGTTCGGTATGTGTGCGACTCTTTCCACATACACGTCGCAGAATCAGGCCGGTTACTATGCCACTGTCGCTCCTGCGTGGGAATTATCCTTCATGACCGCGATCTACCTCGCTGGTGGTATCTCCGGTGGTCACCTCAACCCGGCTGTCACCTTGACTATGTCCTTCTGGCGTGGGTTTCCAACTCGAAAGTGTGCGACTTATATCCTTGCCCAAGTCATCGGCGGTATAACCGCATGTGGGATTGCGTACGCAATATACCACGATTCAATCGTGCAAAGCCCAGTGTTAAACAACGTATCTCAAGCGAAATCACCCGCTCGACAAGCAATGATCACCGCACCCAAGGTGTTCGTCCATCCAGTCTCGGCCTTCTTCACGGGGTTTCTCGGTACAGCCATTCTCATGGGCGTCATTATGGCGCTAAGGGATGATACCAATGCGCCACCTGGTGCAAGAATGCAGGCATTCGTTATTGGTATACTCATTACGGTTCTGATCCTCGCTCTGGCCTACACCAGGGGCGGATGCTTTAACCCAGCCCGCGATTTCGGGGGCTGCTTGGTCGCCGTCATGGCTAGTTAGGGTGGCAGTCTGTTCCTAGAAAAGCACCCCTAGTGGGTTTGGGATCCTTGGGTCGCTGATATCTTGGGGTGTTTATTCGGGGGATTCCTGTATGATCTGATTATCTTTACTGGCGGCGAGAGTCCGATTAATTACCCTCGGAAACGACGGAGGCGCGCATTGCTCTTGAAGCAGAGGGATTTGCGGAAGAATATTGGACTTGGGACACATAAAATAACAGATCTTGAACGGGCTGCGCAGGAAAATGAGCCCTAATAAACAAGTTTGCTATTTGGTTTGTATATATGCAGATCGCGATGGTGTCTGTTTCTGCTTTGGGATGCAACCTCGATACCCTGAGATGTTTTACATGGACTTTCTCGGTTGGTCTTTGTTATATAGATACCATTTGATCTTATGAATATCCAATTGAAGATAAACAAGGTCTAAACATCCAAGTTCCTATTAGAAATCAGATCTAACACCCAACACCCCCAGCAAACCACCCCTCGACCATCTCCCCAAACTCCGGTTTATACAACCATTCCAAATCAAACGGTACACTCTGCTCCTCCTCACTCCCAGGAAGCTTCGGCAACCTCCTCTTATCGATCTGTGCATTCAACTCCAACACCCTATCAACTCGCTCCTGCCTCCCCGCCTGCCAAATCTTCAAACCCGATCCCAACCCCTCCCCAGGACATCGCGCAACAACAAGCGCAAAGGTATAAACATCCTCAAAAGCTTGATTAATACCCTGCCCCGCAGTCGGCGGAATTGCATGCGCCGCATCCCCAAGGATAATAACCCTCGAAAACTCCGAACTCCACGTCTCCAGCTTCGGCACAGCATAAAACGGCCATAGATTGATCGTCTCCGGCTCAATACTCGACACAGCATTCTGGACTATCTCCGGAAAGTCATCGGCATTCTGCCGCAGATACTCAATACACCAGTCCTTATCATCCAGAAGCGCATTCCACCCCTCCCGATCCAACTCCGGAGCGCGTTTCTGACGACCAATAAACACCTCCGACCCATCTGTCTTCTGCGGCGCAATTACAAAGGCCCCGTGTGATTTGTTCATAATCGTCACGGGGAGATCATACCCATCGGGAGGAAGATGAAGTTGACTGGTGGGCACAGAGGCAGAGACGCCCATGGCGTTGGTGAAAATCGGCTGCAGGGCCGGGTAGAGATATTTGCGGACGCTGGAGTGGATTCCGTCGGCGCCGACGAGGATGGTTGCTGTTGCGGATGAGTGGTCTTCGAATTCCCATGAGATGCTGGAGGGTGTTTCTTCGATGACATGGGTAAATTTCTTGTTATACAAGATCGGGATATTCGCGGCGGAGACTCGGGTGGATAATTCCCTGATGAGAACCCGGCGGTAGATGCGTAATCCCCGGTATCCGTATTTCTGTGCGCCGCCGAACTCGTACGAGTCTAGGGGCGTGTCGGCTGGGGAGCGGAAGTGGAGGGTATCGAATTCGTAGCCTTCGGGGCGGATGGATTGGTAGACATGGAGGGTGTCGAGGATGCGTAGGGCGTTCGGGGAGAGCATGACTGCACCCCCGATATCGAGGGGGGCGGAGCGTGATTCGTAGAGGGTGCAGGGGATGGATTGTTGGTGGAGAGCTAGGGCTAGAGTGAGGCCTGAGAGGCCGGCGCCGATTATGGCGACGTGGTTGATTGTAGACATCTTGTTTCGCGGTGCTGAATCAATTATATTGGAAATAGGATGTTCAGGATGCTTCAATTCCTGTCAGACCGGGTAGAATGGAGGTATTTCACTGTTATATGGCGTGTTGTCGCAGGTCTCCTTCTCCGGATCCGAGGATTCGGATCCGGACCAATCTCCGGCCATGCACAGAGACTGAGTATGGGACGCCTAATGAGCATAGCTGAGATTCTCAGCTATAAGCCAGCCCACCAGATCCTATGGTTGGTCCTACCGTAACTGCGATACGACGCGTATCCCTGTGCACTGTTGTCGACTGATAGCCTCATGCAGTGAGCCCCGTTTGATTTCTCAGCGCTTGAGCCACCTGTTTAAGGCTGCTGAGCTGTACGAGACATTAAATCTACATGGCCTTTGTCCAATGACGGCTGGTATAGATAGCGTACATCATGTAACCAAATGCTCTAATTATAAGTGGCAAAGAAGGGATTAAACGCCCCATCATCAAAGCCCAACGAGTCTCCAATAAAACTATCAAACTCCGTAGCCAGCGCCGACGCATTTCCCAAAATGTCAGATAATTGTGGCAAAGGCATATATCCCGCATCTCCAACGGACGCAAAAATCAGCTGCGACGGTGAAGACTAAATCACGTTAACCCAAAGACCAAGAATAAATGAAGCGAAAACATACCATCTGCGGAAGACCGGCCACATCCCAATTTTCGAACCCCTGTAGCGACAATGAAAGAAGATGCTGACGGCACGCTGACAATGCGCTCGTGACACCCTGTTGAATAAACTGCTTCTTCTCCTCATTCGAGCCCCGCGCTTGCACGGTTTGTAGGACGACGGCGAGGAGCAGGATATCTTTCATATTGCTACCGGGTTGGCCAAGCGTCCGGGTTAGGCCGTCGAGGGCATGTTCCACCGCAAGAGTTAAAGTTGCTTTGGTGAGTGGGGTCGACGAATGATTTGGTGCGAGCGTTATATGCCCGCATACGTTGAGTGCGGATTGTAGCATATCCAGTTTGCAGAAGGTGTGGAACAGGTCCCAATATACGATTGGATTACGGGCATCTAGATCCGCGACGGTGGGATCGAAGTAGTCCTGATATGCGAGTATGGAGAGTGATGAATGTAGAGAGGCACCCTGAATTGCGTGGGAGAGTTGGTTATCGGGATTCTCAGGCTTGAGGACCAGTTGGGATAAACACAGGAGGGGACGACGGATGTATAAGTCTAGGAGAATCCGGTTTAAGACGCGCGACGGTCTTTCCGTGAACATTAGGCCGGGGTCTAGTTTCAGCATCGGTGGAATTTGTCCGAGGCACGCTTCTATCGCCCAAAATTGCTTGACAAACTCGGTGGAATCTGGATTAAGGTTCGCTGTCCGCACGAGCGACATTGCTTGGGTGCGTTGTCGTATCGAGGCTGTCAATATAATCTGCGTAAGTGCATCCGTCCATTCACGGAGTGGTTTTGCAGGGGGCAGCTCTGCCGTGTCCTCATCGTAATCCACATCATTCAGATTAGTCGGAGTGAGGGGCCCAAAATTCATGTCAGGAATATTGACAGGCATCCCGGACTCAATAGATGCTTGCAGGTCCATCTCCACAACGCTAATCCACAGTCGACGTCGTACTTCCTTCTGGTATACTGAAAGATCCACCCATGAGGAGAGATCCAAGTGCAACCCCATCACCATGGCCGACCGCACCAACGAACCTGTCGCGCACCAGACTTCTTCGGGCGACTCGAGTCGTAATCTCCGCGCCAGAACGACAAGGGCCGCTGTCTGCAAGGTAGCAAGTTCCGTCCGTTGTTTGCGGCTGCGCTTCTGTAACCAGTCGCGCACGAGGTTGGCAGCAGAGCCCTGGAGGTACTCACAAGCGGTGGGATGATCCCGTCGGAACTCCTGATCCACTAACGGAAATGCAACTGCCAGGACTGCCGTGAGCTGCGGGATGAAGGCTGAAAACCGACGGCTATCCTGATCGTGACCCATTACGAACTGGACATACTGGCGGTTCAACGTTGGAATATGGAGAATCCGGAAGACCTGCTCAAAGTTTGTCGAATAGAGACTTAGCAAATGATCGCACACTTCTATAGGTGGAAGCGAGGCTTGCAGCAGCTTCAGCTCATGAGATAACTCCACATCAGAGATCGACTCTGGGGAACCAATCGGCAACCGTGACTTGCTTTGCAGGAACTGAACCTCCTTGGCGAGTCTCAAAACCGTGGAGTCGTTGGTGCACTCCTTTATAAAGCCTTTGGCTTCGGCGAATTGATTCAGAAGAGTGATTCGGCTGTTCTGGCCATGGTACCGTGTTCGCGTTCCTTTTACCACCAGCGTTTCCAGATATGGGTGAGGAGCACTACTCAATGTTGCGTTGTCATGCGATGGCGATATGTTTGGCAATGTAGGGTCCGGTGGCACACAGAGCAACGCTTCCAGTCTAGTCAGCCGATGCTGCAAGCTCTCGATGATGCCAGCACCTGTGGTATTTGGCGGCGGCACATAACGATTAGCGACAAGAGGCTCATCCAAGCGTATTCGCTTCGGTTCACCTCCAGGGCCATGCTGAAAGGCACAATCGGAGGGACAGCCTGCCTTGCAGCAATTCTCGCAAGGGGTGGCGCGGTCGCACTTGAGCTTCTTCTGGCGACAGCGTAGGCACGAGATGACGCGTCGGGGTCGCTTGCGGGGGGAATCAGCTGCTGAGGTCTGCCCTAAATCACGATGAGACATGCCGAACACGCTGTCCAGTGTCAAGGATATGAAGCTGAAACGTTACCCCGGACGAATTTCAGGATGAATACCGGATTAACGCTAACGAAAGACTAGCCGAGACAGTTGTTTACCGGATTCTATTCCTAGTTGGGAAGAGCGCCACACTACAGTCGTTCTACTGTCTGACTGTTCTGACAGATGAAGAAAGTCGTTCTGCTCGTTGCATCAATATATTCCCTTTTATGGGGACAAAAAATATCATTGAAGAGAGAAATCCACTATTCTATCCAGAAACACCAGAGAATGGCATGTTGTGGTGGCATCGCGAACAAACCTTACCCTAATATATATCTATCACAAACATGACGCATCATGAATTGAGCAAACCAACAACGCCTCCACAAAAACCCGATTAATTAGTGATAACCGGGGCTGAATTATCCCACATATCACTTTCAGCCGCATCCACCAGCCATCGCGCAACACTGGCCCGACTCGTACTCGCCATCATCGGTACCCCCTTCCCATCATTCGGCCATACCTTGACCCTCTGCTCATCTGCCTCAACAAGTCTCGATGGCCGTACAAACACGTAGTCAACCCCACTATTCCTCACGACCGTTTCCGCTGCATTGTGGTCCTCATACTGATAATGCATGTTCGACTTCTTCATAAGCAGCTGCAGGACACAGTTCATGTTGACCCACGAATCCCCGGCACCGAAGGCCTGTAGTACAACCGTCTTGCAGACCCCGAACTCCTTCATCACTGCCACAACATTTGCATTGCAGTCGGTCATCAGACGCGGTGGGGAGATAGGTGCAGCAAAGGGGCTGTCGCTTGCCCGGGGGGCGTTTAGCGTGACGATCACCACGTCCGGGATATCGGCGCTGAATGTGGCTCGGACGTCTTCGAGATTTGTTGGAGTTCCTACGACTGTTAGTGAGAAGGTGTTTAGGTTTAGGGGGGTGTAGTTACCTTTGATGACTTTCAACCCATCCCGGATGTTGCCCAGGGCGGCAGGACTGCGAGCAAGTGTGCTGACCTGGTGACCTTGGAGACAGTTAGCAACCCCTCCCTAATTTCCCAAGGACAATAGACGGCGTACCTCGACTGAGGAGTTCGTCAATAACGAGCTTGCCGCATCGACCGGTGCCGCCGATTACAAGAACACGCATGTTGGTTGTGAGATATTGAGAGAATGGATGTACTTAAACGGGGAGTATATAATAATAAAGGTGAATGGACTATGAATGTACATGATGCTTCAGGCTATATGTAAGGATAGCCGACTACAGGCTACAATTCTGGTATCGGAGATGAGTTCGGATCCGACCGGACATAGTTATCAAATCCGGGTCCGGCGAGAGGATTGAGCATTCACGGGTTCAATCCTGGCCCTTGTCATTCTACTCTGTAAATGGTTCTCGTTCCTTATTCTATTAGGTGAAAGAGGGCGTGAGTGGAACTACAGATGATGAACGCTAGCAGTGCATGGGTTGTTTTGCCTCATTCTTTCAACACATTATAAAGCACCCACTAGGCTTTTGACAGAAGCGAGATGGTGGCAGAAAAAATCCTGGCGTACGTTCTACAGCAATAAAGACATCAGAGAAAAGGCGTAATGGTAGAGGATGAACAATGTAGATTACAACATGCCTTATATTAAGATGAGACTGATACAGTAGGACTGGCATTCTGATGAAACGAAGGTAAAGGTATTCAAGAAACATAAATCTGAGACTCAAAGGCCAACTAGTAAACAAAGCACTTTGCAAGTTAAAACACCAAGGCCGACTTAGTAGAACCCTCAATCCAGATTACTCCATATCATAAATGGCTCATCGGACTGTGTTAAAGATTTGGCAATCTGCTCATCAAACCACGCTAAACGCCGTAGAATACCATGGTCACCATGTCCAGATTTGATCTCCCACATCCCTTTGGGATAAAAGCAAATGAAATTCCTTTGATGATGACTGTTTCTTCCCTCCACAACGACATTAGTACTGGCTGACTTTCAATCAAGGTGACTTATTACTTGATCAGATCTGGACTCAATAAAGCTGCATTATAATCCCCAAACTGTCGCGAAAGGGGAAAGGGCTGTTTATGAATCGAATATAATGAAACCCTTTGACTGTGTTCGTAGACGTCTAGGACTAACACCCTCAAGGGATATGGCCATATACAAAGGCAACGCTCAACTCTCCCCGTGACTGGTTTAATGATTTGGATACCCTTTTCCAGAGGGTAGGTAACGAGTATCAAAGGGGAAGTATTTGAGAAAGAGATCGTGACGGAATGGAACACGAATAACATGAAACACTACTACGTAGAGGAAATCAATAGAATATGCCCGTCAGCCGCCTGGCTAGGAAATATTGGCGATAGGTTGGAGGTATCAACAAGGGATAGGACGTACAGACCTAGGGCAGGGAGACGCAGACATCGTGTATTGCGTACCAGGCTTGGTTAGTCTTTTGAAGAAGGCGTTGCCCAATAGATCCTAACACCGGAGTCAATGAAACACCTCATTGACGCTTCGTGATCAAAAGCCCATGTATCTCCGCCGACGTGGTTTAACTATTGTATTCATGTATGACCACCCCTAGTTCTCGGATCTGCCGCAGCTCCTCTCTCGACATCGACTTGGGGGCAAGTACCTCCTCCATGCGAATTGTCCAGGGGCCCTGCATTAATTGTGCTAATCCAAAATCGCACTGATCGAATTCGCGGTTGAAATACATCAACACCCCCCCAAGCTGCATAAGGGAATCGGAGTATTCATCGTTGAGCTCGTGGAGCTCGTCCTCATCGAATGTTGCCGGTTTAAAACCGCACGGATGACAAGTATGGGGCATTCCCAAGGTTTCGAACGTCAACAACGGGAAATTCCGAGCTACTATTGTTCTATTTGAGTGGCGGAAGAATGTGTGGCGGACAATCGACTTAATGGCTTGAACAATCGGTGAAATAGAAGCACCGATGTCCTCGGGATGATATGCGAGCTGGAAATCAGCGACGTGGCCTGATCGGAGGCACAATTTGAGAACCCGACACGCACACCGACATCTATCCCTATGGCTATCGCCGACGACGTCGCAAAGCAGTCGGTGACTGTCGTCATCCATGGATTCAAGCTTCAACAAAAAGTCATTAGCCATTTTATCATCAGGGCTCGAGCTTCACCAAAAGGACATGCTCCTCCCAAAGACCTCCGCTACATAGTGAGAGGCGCAATATCCGGGGGTTGAGCTCTGATGAAGATTAACCCCATTACACACCATCCATGCGGCCAGCCGGACAAGGTCCACCATATCACTTTCCTTGGCCAGGCGAGTTCTTTCCCAATTTCCATCAGTGAGACCTTCGTTGTCACACTGGTTTAACTCAGTAAACCCAGCCCTGTAAAAAAGCTTCGCCGCATCTAGATCGTAACCAATTCCACTGTAAACCGAGCGTTCACTGGGAGAGGGATTTCCATCTAGCGTGATGCCTTTGGTTTTCAGGACTTTGTAGACGCCAATGGCGAGACAATCCAAGAGGCCCGTACGAGGTCCACAAGATCCTCCGGAACCCAAACAAGGGCTCTAAAAGGCTGCCCGTGTGCCAACCACTATCAAATACCGTTAGCATGAGTTACGCTAGTGAGTGCCAGGTCCGGCAGGTCCAATTGGGCCACAGATTGTGAGTATTCTCCTGAGAAAAGAAAAATGGCTTTGGCAATCGACTTACGTGTAGTAGAGTTCTTCCGTCCTTCAGGCAATCAGTGGGCGATGCTTCTCCCGAGTCAAATATGTGCAATACTTTCTCGAGGATCGACTGCAAATTTTCGCACAACGTGGGATCGGGTTTGGGGAGTGCGATCGTCGCGTCGCTCACCAATTTGAACGCCGGGCTGCGACGTGCTACAACGCGGTGTAGTCGTAGTGTCGGATGAACGGTGAATGCTCCTAATCCCCTTGTCATAATGACTACTACATTGAGGTGCAGACTTCCTGTCCTATAACCTGCCTGAATGCCTACTACCTCCTGGCCGTTCGTATGTAGGTGACATGTTCTTTTGTGGAGGGCGAATCGTTGAATGGAGGGGGTCGATGACGCTTGTGGTTTCTGGGCGCAGGTACAATAGACACTGATAAAATCCATCGGTGATTCTGCACATCTTGCCACCGACTCCGTATTGATACGTGTCCAGCGGACCGCGATCGATGTGCTGGGAACTGGAACGGGGCTCGGTGGTCCGTTCCTAGTTTCAGAATCCTCCTGTTCGTCAGCATAGATCACCGTGATGTCGGAATAGAATGGTTACATTTTGCTCAGTCTCCTGGGGTCGGGGATCCTGAATACGCGTGTACCTAAAGAACCACCAGGATCTGCGTGGTTTGCTGTTTGATAGTTGAGGTATCTGCGCTAATCTGAATGATATCTTCAGTGTTACGCAATAAGAGCTCACTGGGGGACTGTTAATAGAGCTCGCAATGAATTCAGCATTGCGACGGTGTTACGCACTATTTCAAGGTACGCATAGTGGGGTCCAAGACAAGATGAAGGTCAGCAACGGCATCAAGAAGCTTGCCTGTACTACTTTCGGAGAAGGCATGCTTTGCGCGTCTGAAGAAGAACCGGTCAGGCGACTTGGACTCCGTCACCACATTTTCCAGCCTTTCACATGCGCGCTGGCAATCCAGTAGTATTGTGTTGACAATAGAGTCATAGTTGGATATATGGATACCTATAGTCTCAACTGCGTGGAATGACTTGCCCATATCCTCCAACTTGTGTTGCGCATCCTATACCCTTGTCTGGAAGTTCAAAATATCGGCCTCGTAGTTTTTCCGTGCTTTGCAATACTTGATTATACGTTCACAAATTGGGATTGCTGCTGCGAAAGCGATCTCTGCCATTGTGATCAAATGCAGTTGCGGTGTTTCTGGATATCAAATGCGGAGAATGGTATCAGGAACGGACTTTGTCGTTGATAAAATATGGTGATAGACTGGTGGAGGATTTTCGTATATTTGTAGGTATAAACAGTGGGGAGTAATAGGTGTTGTGATCTCTAACATTAGTAGAGGTGCTGGGAGTTGATTTTATTCCTTCTGGAGAGGCTGATATATTCTAGAAATTTGTCTGGGACAAAGGAGAGTCATTCCTTTGCAAACGCTCCCATGATTCAGTTCACTGAAAATAGTAGCATCTGTCAAAGAACCCATCCTAGACATTCGATGAGTATGAGAGACATCTGGTACGAGACTGAAAAAGCTCATGCCTCCTGGAGGCCACTACGACACAGTATACTTAGAAGTACCTCTGTTTTCTCTCTGGATCATTATCCAAGTCTAGTCATAGGTCATAACATTCAAACTGCGGACAAACAGCCTATATCATGGGAAATCTGGGAGAAACAGCGCACCTGGGGCCTTGTCAGCTTCAGTGAAACAGGGCTGATACTATATTAATTCAACTGGTGAGCAATGATCTAAAATGGCTCTAGAAAGAAATAATCACAAATTCTATGACCTACCCAGACGAGAAGCGACAGTCTCACCCTCGCTCTAGGGCGTAAGTCTCAAAACTTCCTATGAGGCGGAAATCATAGTTGCTACTGGCGCTGGTGGTGCAGTTCCCCTGGTGAGTTGAGTCGGTGGTGAATGCTGCAGTCTGTCAGTGGGCTAATGGATATCTTAAACGGCATATGCATACGTTTGTTGTCGGCCATCCTCACATCGTATCCGTTGCAGGTGTCAACAAAGTAATCTTGCAGATCCTGCTGCTGGTTGTAGCAGAAGAATGTGAGATCCGCATCACTGTTGATCAATGCTCTCTTTACCGCGATATCAAGGTATGTTGTTATATTGGCCACGCAGGCATTCAGGAGCTCTTTACTCCAGTCTATTACTGTGTTGGGAAGATCCACTGTGCCATAGAGCTCAGATGCATACTTGAAGATAAGGCTACAGGCACGGAATGAGGTGTCAAGCAAGCCCAACTCAGGATATATCAAAGTAAAAGTCGCGAGCCGCAAATATAGAATCATCATGTTCTATATCATAATCTAAGCATATTCCTAGTGTCCAGGTAAAGGGGGTGTCTCCATTATTAAAATACTGAGAAGTGAATGCAGTCATGGCAGTAGAAACAAGGCCCTTGTCCATGGGTAGGCAGGAGGAAAAGTCGTTGGTGTTCACAGTGGTGGCAACACTATCTCCAAGTACCAACACCAAAGTACGGCCGGTTAGCGCAAGGAGCAAGGTCATGGAGCTGTAAAGCTTGGTGTTAAGGGAAGACCTGTCTTAGTTAGGGCAAGGACGAAGGTACAGAATGGGTACAGTGATGAATGAAATGCAGTACAAGTACTACATGTTTCCTATATTTTAATCCCCAGCAGTCTCTCTGTTCCACAAGGCAGATACCAGGCTATGCCTATCATCACTTACTTGACGTTGGCAACTCAGCGCGTAATCATTGGAGGTCAGAGCATATACGAATCTTAGCCCCAATGCAGTCCCAATCACACTGCCGATCAACCAACACCCAACAGCCCTAATTATTGGCTTCTTTTAGCTCAAACGCCAACGCCAAGTCATCCAGGGACCTCCAGTCCTGTTGGAAAGACAGTACTGCTGGTTAGACTGCCATGGAATTTCTCTTGCTCGGAGTCATGTAGTTCATTACAGGATCAACGTCTGTTTCATCTGGAATCTGCCATGAGGTACACCAGGCTGACTAATGAAGCTACCTAACGCATTAACAAACAGTAGCCATGATGTGTTGTTCTGTTCTCATCCCACTAGGTATCTTCCATCATCCATCAACATGGAAAACCAGCCTCGTTTACTCCAGCTCCCATATGATGTTCGACGCAAAATCTATCGCAAAGTTACTCTTATCTCTTCTCGCCCCCTCGACCTCAGCAGACACACCCCGCTCGGAGAATGGTCAGCACGCGACCAAAAAGTCCTTATCACATCATCGCGATGGTTCCCAAACCAGCTGTTCTATGTGTCCCACAGTGTGTCTGAGGATGCGCGTCGAGTTTGCTATTCTGAGAATAGCTTCAAATTCAAGCATGATCGTGGCTGTGGTCTCCGAAGCCTGTTAAATATGGGTCCTGTGGCATGGGCATCCTTGCGCAATATTTCTATTCGCCTTGACCATAAATCATGTAATATGACTAGCTGGGAGTGTGATTGTAAGGGTGAGAATTTGGCTGAGAAAGAGCGTCACTTTCACGCTGCTGGTATCCTCTCTGTTTGGAGACATATATGTAACCTACTAGGAACGCATATCAACGACGACCAGCTGAGCATCCATGTTGCCTGTGGAGCTTCAAGTAAAGCGACTGTTGCAGCTTTTCTAGATGCATTCTCGAAACTGCCCCGGTTGAAGGACCTTTCAATCCGACTAGGATCTCACCGAAACATGGAGCTTCTTGACATGATCAAGGAGACGATAGAACACAAGACCGACTTCTTTCCACCAACAATCGCGACATTCCCACTCTTGAAACTCCCTCTCGAACTACAGATCCGCGTATTGGAGTATACTGGCCTAACTGCATCTCACCCCCTGGTACTCCGGCCACCTTACCACCAATTTATCCCCAGTGACTGTTTCTGGAGCTGCTGCAGTGCCAATCCACCTGTTGAGAAACCCAGCTTTGGAGACTGGTCCCCTGCCAGAAACTCCGCATTCTCTACCGCCCATCCATGCTGGCAGCTTTCTGATATGCGATCCACAGGTAACAGCCGCATCAGGGAGCTTGCCATACAAGTCTACTATTCAACCAATATCTTCATGGTATTATCTGGCTTACCAGACCCGGGATACGTGCCACTCAACCCTCCAGAATCATCCGAAATGTCCGAGAATACAGCCCCCTGGAACCAACAGACATCGGGATTTCTATGCGGGTTTCCAGAATATTCATGGTCCCATCTCCGCCATATCCATCGGGTATTCCCTCACCTGCATCACGAGGCATTCCACATGGATTTTAACGGGATTAAGTCTGACTGGCTTAACACCTTACTCTTCATACATCAAGAAATCCCGTCTGGGAAGTTGACCCTTGAAATCAATTTATCGCCTGCTAAGATTGAAATAAATAATCTGGATAGTCCTGAGATGATTGCCTTGACATGGACACTATATAATCAGATTGTGGAGCCAAGAGCTTGCTTGAGTGGTCATCTCAAAGATCTGTTTATTCATAATTACTTTCCCATGTATCAGCACATGAAGCAGGCGCGTGTCAACCAGGAATATGTATTGGAGCGCAAGATAATGGGGGACCAGTATGATAGTATAGCACGCGGGAAACAGTTTACACAGCCAGTACGTGAAGACTGGTCATGATAATAAGGAAAGAGGCCGTGGCCAACAGGTGGAATGGCATATTTATATCCAAGACATGTTCCTTGTATCCACAATTCCAGTAGCTTCAAGACTTCTCCTCGATGATCCGTGCAGAGCCTGTTCGTAGGTATCCTTTTAAAAGCACCTCAGTTAGACAGGGAGACGGTTTTGTTCATTTCCAACGAAAAGTTCTAACTTTGAGTTGTTCATGTCATTAACATGAATCACAGCAATGTTGTCTACCAGGGAGGCTTTAGAACTCGCTAAAGGTTGAGATTTATAGGTTACAAATCTAACAAAGGCTTAAGAGCTTAATTTGATTAGATTAGAATTACAGTCCCCCCGCACTAATTTCCGTACGATTTTCGTATCGCGCGACGCGCCCCAAAATATTAGATTGCTTAAAAATTCCAATGTCAACTCCACGCAGGCCTTTGGGCATTATAGACCCTAATAGAGCAAGCAGAAATAAATTAAGCCTATTTGCTTGTGGTGCTATTTTTGGTTTAAAGCAAAATAGTGTTTTTATGAGCAAAATTGGCGAAGTACTGCACTTTAAGAAATCTACTATCTAATATAGTCAACCATGCTACTGTATTCTGTGACATTGGTATACCACGACCCTAGTATTCCATATTATACCTGTCTAATGTTTATAACAAACAGTATGGCTGGCTGAGGATCCCTGCGAAGATCACCGAAATGAGTGTCTGTCAGGAATGATCCAGTTCTCGTAATTGATGGGGTGAAATTGGGTGATAGTTTAGGGATAGGCCACAGCAAATAAGCTTCTCTGTCCTGAGACATCATGTTTTGCTTATTTCCTGCTGCCAGTAAATGGCTTTGCTCAGCAATAATCAAGGAGCTATTCTTGTTCTAAATAATATTTGGATTGATATTTAACTTATATAGTTCTTGAAGTCTTTATAACAAGACCCTGTTAATTAGAGGGGGAAATGAGACAAATCAACCTTTGGTTGAATACCAACCATTAGCTCACCCACATAATGCTAATTGATCCAGGGGCCCACAGCTACGTCTGACTAGCCAAAGATAGTATAGCCTTTAGGCAATATTGTGGCGCCTGGTGGAGGGGAGAGGTCAAGAGTCAAGTCAGAGGAGCGCGTCAAACAAATTGCTTCTTCCAATCATTGAAACCCGATTGAGTAGGCGGGAAAGCTTGCCAATCTTTTGGCCTGTCCTCTTGGAAATGCAGTGCCGATTCCCGGACGAATCATATCCTAGGAAAGTGCAGTTTCCCTGCTTGTGTCCAAATTGGATTCTTGACTTTGTTTTACAGTTCTTAAGCAAAAGCCTCTGTACAATTTTTAGTTGCATGCCAATTAAAATGACAATGACATGGTTAGCGGGGTACTGAGAACAGCCCTTGACGTGTGAGGCTTTGAGCTGCAATACCCAGGTGCAATTAGCGCACGGTACTGGATCTCAGCCTCTAGTCATCACTAATATATGAAGATGGACACATCAGCGGACTCGAACGAGATTTTGTTACGCTTCTCCCATCAAAGCTGAAGACTGTTACAGATATAATGGTCTTTGACGGACTCCAATGCTCAGGCATTTCACTTTCTGAGGCACCAAGAGTTGAGAGTATCGATCAACAAACACTTTTATACCTTTCAGTAGTAACTCCATGGTAGGAGGGACTTCCCAGAGAGCCCATATCGGCCTATATGTGTGCCACTCGGTGGTAGATTACGTTCCAGGCAGAGAATAGAAACACAGGGTATTAGTCAAGTGGTTTGGCTATCAGAAAGCCATGTAAGAACCGGAGCCAATTATATAGTAACTACAGCCTTAGAGGCCTGGGAAGCATGGCAGGAGAGGGGAGGAGAGCTTATATAGCGGGCTAGTGCTTGTTTCCTAATTTAGTCATTGACCTCACGAAGTCCCACTACCCAGATGGAAACCCTGGTTAGACCTATGTGATCCCAAGGACCTAGTAGGTACTACCAAACCTTCGGCCGCCCCCTTTGCTTGCTACCCTTCAGCGAATTCTTCTTGTTCAAGGCCTACCTCTAGTCGGCACCACAGCATAGCTTATGGCATTTATTATTTGATCATTCCGACATTGAATACTAGCTTGAACGCTTAGCAAAACGATCCGTATAGATGAATTAGAACTATAAAAAGGGTACATATATAATAAATCTTACGGTAAAGAAATCAAAATGCTAACCCGCCAGAATTACCAGTATTATATAAACCAAGCATCATTATCCATAATTTCTTCTAAAGATACGGCCGACTCGGTAATTCAGGATAAACCAGCGAGGGATCCGACCCATGAACCTCTTTCGGCGGTGATCGCGGAGGTTGGTGTATCATATTCCCATACAATTCTGGTGGATTCGAAAGCACGGTATTCGCGCTTTGATTCTGTTCTGCGGATGGTCGTATTCGTAGCCAGATGAGGAAGGCTAGAGCGGCGAAGACTGGAAGACCGATGCCGAGTCCGACTCCCAGAGCGACTTTTGAGGTTGTTGTTAGCTCAGAGGATGACTCCGAGCCTGGAGTAGTTGCAGGCAGGGAGTCTGTGGGTGTGGAGTTGGAGAGGGAGGACGTAGTGTTGGTCCCAGAGGCAGAGGGTGAATGCGTAGCGGCGTTATCAGTCGTCGAAGTAGGATCGGGCTCTGTGATATTAAAATACGCAGAGGTGAATCCATCCGGAGTATCAGAGTTTATCCAGAGGTAGAAGACATTCGAGTAATCGAGATCGAAGCCGTAGAGTTGCACGGCCCAGGTGAAATTGCTGACTTTATCGCTGGCATGGATTTTGGCTATACTTGTTAGCATTCCGGGAAAGTACGATGTGACTCATTGACGTACAGTAAATGTTCCCTTGACTTGCGGCTGTTTGCTGCACGATACTCTGCTGCCAGATGGAGATGTTGAACTCGCCCAGTGTGGTCTCCCATGCGATAACCTGGGTTTCTCCTATTGTCCAGACTGGATTGATACCTGTCCATGAGGAGGGGTTGCTGAAGTAGTTTTCAGCATCAGCTCCTCTAGCGAAGGGACCGAAGGCAAAGAAGAGGAGTAAGACATATAGCATGGTAGAATACGCAGTGCCAACATCGACAGAAAGAGAGTGCAGGGACACCGATATGATGTTCGGGGTAAGGAGAATGGCTCGGAAGGTTATGGGATGAGGTCAACCTTAGTCGCAATACCTGTCGAAAGGTAGTTCTTTTGCTTTCTTTTTCCACGTAGCCTTTGCTGTGGCAAACCCGAGAACGAGCCGGTTCCTCTCTAATGCAGTGCTGGCAAAAGGCTAAGGGCGCTACGTCAGGGCCCATAGCTCAGGATGCCATTCCTTGTTACGCTCGGAATAGATCTGTGTTTATGACGCTGAGTCCTTGATAGGACTAGAGTGGCCCGAATGTTTCTTAGTATCGCGCTGAGGTATGAACTCGGTATACAGAGGTATGCTGTACTTCTTCGTTGTCTGAAGGCGAAAAGTTTTCGAACCAAATCTCGACAATGGAACAATGCTGGGACTATCCAAGTTCGTTGGTCGTTAGTTGAATGTCCGCTCCATCATAAGCGCCACGCAAAGGCAGAGTGACTGCGGCATCGTCCTTGGAGACCCAAAGTGGCAGTCAATGGGTCAATCATCAGATCAACACTAAGATTAAGGGGTTTGTTTGTTTCTAAAATCGACTGCTTCCTTCGTTGAGCGCGATAATCCTGTGGATAATACAGGACTACGGTTCGCGGTTCAAGCCGTGTATCCAACCTGAAAACAACTAGGGGCTTAGGGCGAGCAGAGATAGGCTACGAGGAAGGCAGAATTAAATAATTGAAAATCAAGACTACTGTACTCTAAAAATTCGTCATTCACATCTGTAAAGTACCTCCTAGCACAGGGATGCTGCTAGGGTCGACCTCCGGAACCAGCACATCATCCCAGGTCGAGCGGACTGTTCTCTCCCCGCTTAAGAGACGATTGATGTTAAACATCGTGCTATACATGACTCCGTTGCTGAAGGGACCCTCGATTGGTCCGTCAAATGGTTTCCCTGAGTCCGCAGCAGGGCCATTGATATCAGAACCTTTCGTTGCTGGCCCAGCGGGCGTGTAACCGCCAGTCAGAGATGGATAAGATGCGAAGCACCTCAAATACCCATTACCACACATACGGCCCAGTGAAACATCAAATTGGGCGCCGATGTCAATTTGGTCTGCGATACCTGAAGGGTTTACAGACAGGGCCGCTAAGATTCGCTGAGCACCGCGAAAACTTACAGCATAGACAATTGAGCAGACGCCATCGCTGATGGTGCATGTCAGGCGGGAGTCATCTGGTCTGTCGAGCAGTGGGGGATCGCGCCAGTATGGTAAGAAGTGACGGGGTGGGAGAATGGTAGGATCATTCGGTGTTAGGAAAGAGGGGACGTTGGTTTTGCATTCAAGGCCACAATGGCCGAGCCAGAGGATGTCCCAGTCGTGGCCGTACGGCGAGCCTGAGGTAGAATCATCTGGTCCTTGAAGAGCACGGACTGCGATGGCGAAACTTTGGAGCTGTGTTTTGATGGATACATCCCAGTCCGCGTCGTCCTCCATAATGATGGCGCTGCCTAGCCTTTCGCTCACAATTCTATAGAAAGGTCAGGTATGGTAAATCTTGGTAGTCTGTATCACGTACTGCTGCATTCCATTGACATGCGCCCGTCGAGCCGCATACTCAACTGGCCGGTGTTCATAGTTCCAGTTCTGGCACTCGTCAGCAAAAGTTCGGCAGAAGAATAGGTAGACTAACATAGGGATATGTTTTCGGGTTTATCTGATCCGGAGTCATTCCATCAATGAATTCGACATGAAAATCGCTCACAGACGAGCCCAGGACAATGTTGTCGCGCTTATCCAATCTGCTAGGAAGACTGATGGCAAAAACCTTTTGGACCTGTTCAAGTTAGCGAAGCCGAATGCATCAGGAAAGAATGACCTACCCCCAGAGTTCCATTAGTTATGGAATGGAGGTGGTCTGAGGCGCCCTGTGACTCTCCAGGCACCGTGACTGAAGGATAAGAGATGGGCGGCCAGAAGATGAAGCTGATGATAACAATAACCCCGACCGCATAGAGGAACAAACGAGCGACTCCTCTTTGAGATGTCGACAAGGCCATTTCGCCGGCGGATTATCCAAATCTTTATGTCAAAATCTGTGAAACTGTAAAGTTGTCCAGACCCCAGAGAACCGCTGGTGCGACCCTGGCAGATTCGAGCCCATCTTGGGTGATCCATGATCATTTCTCAAATTTCCCAAATGATACTAGGCCTTCAAGGTCGAGTCTACGGTGTATGATGATTCGACTTTTAAGCGCCCGACAATTGTGACGGCGCTGATTGGTCCGTCAAGAATCCATGTGGACGACGGAATTGTGCTTCCAAGGATTCCGAATCACATCCGTGTTCAGTCAATAAATATGGAGCATATATCACGGTACTTTGTACTGTTCAGCACCTTACTGGAGGGCAATGTTGTTGTTGTTGTCAGCTTGGAAATAGGACTGTTTTAAGACAAATTTGGTTGCTAATCAATCGTGCTGTTAGGAAGCACGTCTATTACATGTAAATGCCCATGTACCTCGGTACCATTCGTTATGCATGGTCAAACCCAGCTGGACCAAGAGCAGCCGCAGGTCTTTAGCTCATTAGGCCTAACAAGCGGCCGCTGGTTCTCCCTCTACTACCCACTTGGGGCACGTCATAATATCCCGCGGAAAACCTTGAGGTTTTCTGCGTGACTCAATGTAACGCCCAAGGAAAACAAAATATTGGCTTAGAAGTAGACTCCTCTTACCTATCAAATTTCTATACAATCCATATTTCAATGGTGGATTCATCGCCCTTTCATGGTCGGCCAAGGCGCGCTTGGTTCTTGGTGCGTGGCTCGTTTTCACGCGACACCCCCAATCCAGCAGTTGGAAGCCCCTCCTGAACAATACCAACTTGACCACGAACACATCACTTATGGCTAGCAACCAAGGCAGATTGGGAGTTGTGATCTGCCATGGTTCTTTCCACACCCCCGCCCCTTATGAACCACTCATGCGCACCTTAAACTCCCCAGGCTTCGAGACCTATTGTCATCAGCGGCCGACGGCCGATCTCAGCAAGCTGAATGCTGGCGACGTCAACAACCCTGGCTTCGATCGTGGGCCTTCGCCCGAGGGATTTCCAAGCGATTTTGATGATGTGGCCGTGATACAACAAGTTCTCGATAAGCTTATTAATCAAGAGAGCAAGCAAGTTCTTCTCCTGGCACATTCTTCCAGTAGCTGGGCTGCAACACAGGCAGCTATTCCAGAGCTGCAGTGTAAGACCGTCAAGAAGGAGGCCTGGTTGTTTTATTCTACTACCAGCCCCTCCTTTAACACATTGTTCATGTACATTCTATGCTCGGCGCAGTTGACAAAACTGCTCGTAGTATGCAAGTAGGGAGTTTGAGCAAGAAAAGGTAACAATCTAGGGGCGTAGATTAGCTGTGACTATGTAGACCTTGTCCGAAGCTGTTATCTAATTTTTTTATTAATGAACACACTAAGTAATAGAGTAAGTTAGGGTTAAAGTTATTGGAGTTAACAGCAAAGCCTCGTCTTAACAAATTACTAAGATTTCTGCTACTGTTAATAGAGTGTAACAAACGCGAAGCAGGCAGGGCCATCATCTTACCAGTCGAACATTAGGATAAACTAAGTAGCAAGCCGCCCAATGCACGCTCGAAGGCTATATTAGCTTTGTCCTAGTGCGTCAGCGTGTACACGTCCCCTGCGCCCCAGTTATATATTTTCTCAAAGCTAATCCTCTAGGGCAGCTATTATCCAACCCCAAGACAGATCACTGACAAGGACGTCAACAACTCAAGAAATCAGGATTTGTGGAGGCTCAATAGGAGAACAAGACCTGTTGGCGGAGTCCTCGGCAAAGCTTGAACTTAATTGGGTTAAAATCAATCCCTCGCTGGTGGATGATGGAAACCGCGCAGTTGAGGACTTCTCCCCTCATGCTATTCTTACGTCCTCAAATTTGATCAAGTTGAACACGCTGAACCAGAGTTTTGTGCTATTGTTCAATGAAAGGCAGAAGAAACAAAAGCTACGGCAATCAGTCATGGCGAGAGAATGAAATGCCCTCCTCAAGTTTAGAGAATTGAATCATAGTTGAATCCAACAGGAAAGGAAGACTGCCTCTGACTATTTGGCTCCCACTTCATTTCAAGCTAACTCGGCCCAAAATAATGCCTGTATTTGTGGTCAAGTCTTCTGGGGGGAAATTGTATGGGAGAATGTTTAAATGTGCTCAACAGGTTGCTCAAAAGGTGCGTCACCATAGTAGTGTCACGGCCCTACGTATGTTGGGGTTGTCGTCGCTGTTCTGGGAGTTAGAGAGCTAACTAAGCTATTCTATTAATTGTTACTCCAATCACAAGGCATATTCTATATAAAGAAGTATTAGTAACATTATATAGATTTAGAATTTGACATTTTTTTCCCTATATATTTTGTATACAAATCAATGCACGGAGACTTTTGCTGAGGGGCAGTACTCTACTTTTCGTCGAACCCTCTGCTTAAATCAAAATGCAGTATATAAGCGTCCTGAACAAGGATAAGGGGAAACCTGTCCCTTCAGAAATCCTAGTAATGACATTGCTGGCTCGTCCCTAGATATCGCCTACGGCACGATCCACCCCACCTTCAGAGCGTTCACGATCATGTTTCAGAAGCACGAGGCTGGAGCCAAGGTCTAGGCGATCTATTTTCTATTGGGAGTTCGTCAGTGAATTGGGTTCGTCTATTACCTCTGAGACAATCGGCAATATTCTCACTCATAGGAAGATGTGCGGGATGCTCATCGATTCACATAATGAGAGTTTGTCGAATTGATCTGGGCTGGGACCTGCCATCTGGAGGATAAAGTTCCAGAAGCCTTAATAGAAAAATAATCAGCCTATCGTATAATCTTATTTGATATACAATTCTGTGGTATGGCCACTTAAACACCCTATACAATCGCATTATATAAGGACTAGGACGCCGGATAGAAGCCCGAATCATGAAGCACTCCGACGAGCTCTTCACTAATCTCCCACAGCCGATTCGCAAGATAGTGATCCTTAGCATACTGCCTTCGTTCACACTCATGACACTCTTCGAGGTATGCTCCATTTTGCGTCTGGAGCTCGGGTGATAGGGCTGTGACTAGTACAATCATGATGCCTTCCTCTTGCGTCTTCGGTGAGCCGCGTTGAAAAGGGAATCCTGTATTCTGATGAGGATCCTATCTATGTCTCTAGGGTTCATGGAGGAAAGATGAGATATGTCATGTATTACAGGGGTCTGGTATACTTATAAAGTAATCACCTATTACCTATAGAGTAGACTCTGTGGTCACCCTGGCGGGAGGCTACCTACTAGTACTCATACTCTGGCTCCCTCATCCCCTTTTATAAACTATTTGATCCACCATGTTCAAGCTATACAAAACAAAACAATAAGAAACACAATTTCATTGCTAACCGTCCAGTCCGGAGTTGATTCTAAGCAGCTCCAACAGCCATATAATGACCCCAACAACACTATCAAGATATTTGCACATCACACTGTAACACAAGGTACAAGTACATCCAAATCCTGCCGAAGTATAGGCACAGAAGTTGACGTTTACATTCCATCCATTCTGGGAGTACGAGCCCCCGTTCTTGTGCCCGAGGCACTGGCTGATAATTTAGACGCAAGTAGTTAGCAGCACTCCTTCGAAGCCCAATGCTTGTCCTGTCACTTACGTCCATAGTGCTATCCCAGCAGAGCTGCTGAGTGGGAATGTTGGACCACGTGAAAGTCCCTCTCCACCAATTTGCCCCGTTATATTCCTGTGATGTCGTTTTAGCATCCAAGTAGCCCGGGGATAGAGAGCACTGGTGGTCTACCTTCTCGCTATTCTGCTACCAGGCTGTGCCCCGGCAATAGTCCTTTATTCATATTAGTCCACAGTTCTCATAAATGTGAGGATCCTTGGTCTTACACCGCGTGCATTGTATGAGTCAGCGTTGTTCATGCACGACTTGGAGCCGTGCTGGGAATAGCACTCGGCAGCGTTGACAGTAGTAGCCAAAGGAGCCGTGACAGGCCGAACAAGAGCAAGGAGTTGCATTGTGCCTGATGGACGCTGGTTGAGATGATAGTAAGATATCGAAAACGTGAGTTGGGTGACTGAGTATTGGCGATGTTGATACAGCATGGAAACATGATTTGTCTTATGCCTTTTATAATATAATATTACCTGCATTTGACTGTGAGTTTCTCCTGTGTGTCTTGGAATAGTTTGTAAACATAAGCCTGCTGCGATGTGTACGGCCGTAAAGAAGCAAAAGCGTGCAGGCGTTAGGACTACGGCTGTATCTGGTCTCTTGACAGTACAAACTCATGTTAACATTCCTGTTGAAATCCAGCACCAGCCCTATGCAGAAGAGGAGCAGTGGCTGAAAGGCAACAAAGAGCTTTTTACCAATTATCATTTAAATCTTCACCTTGGACGCTGAAAAAGTCAATAGGTATTCCCTCTCAGCTGCTTAAAATATGACCGATAAGTTGAATTTTAGAAGATTCAAGTCTCGCTGTCACTTTACTTTGGTATGTCGGCCCGTTTGAGATTGAATCTTGTAGGCCATAGGAAGGTACACGTTATACTGCCCATTTGTCTAGCTATTGGCGTTTAGCACACTTTTAGGTTCGGCATCGGTGGGGGATGATGCGTACCATGGTAGGAGAGAAACTAATGCACGTTGCTTATGTTTCTGCCATTCTGGTCGCAGCTCGCGTGGAGTGGGGTACGGTAGAAGCTCGGGGTTGGCAATAAGCTTGTCGCATAAGCGGGCCTCACTGTCTGGGAATCCACGTCACAGGCCTTCCAGGACTGTTATATAACTACATGATACCTCGCAAGCATTTTCAAGAACTCAATTTTACCACCCCCAAATCCTCATTAGTCTCAAGTACCCAATATGTCTCTTTTCCAACCCCCTCCCAAACCAGAAAGCCCCCTGGCATACCACCGCATCCTCTCCCCAACAGCCTCCGTCAAAGTATCCCCAATCTGCCTGGGAGGAATCAGCTTCGGAAACGAATGGAGCGAGCTTTTCGGAGTAAGCGAGGAGCCATTCAAGCTGCTAGACGAATTCTTCAAACTCGGCGGAAACTTCATCGACACGGCGAATACTTACAACAATGAGAAGTCCGAGGCCCATATTGGTGCTTGGATGAAGGATTGTGGTGTCAGGGACCAGATGGTCATTGCGACCAAGTATTCGGCTGGGTATCGCGGGTATAATCGGGAGAATGAACCGATGCAGGCTAATTTCACAGGGAATTCGGCCAAGAGTATGCATATCTCTATTCGGGATAGTTTGAGGAAGCTGGATACGGATTATATTGACATTCTTTATGTTCATTGGTGAGTTTCACCGGGTATGATAGGTTTTCAGGCATACGACGTGCTGTATTAAGACTTTTCTAGGTGGGATTTCGCTACATCGGTCGAAGAAGTCATGATGCACCTACACTCCTACGTCATGTCGAAGCAGGTACTCTACCTAGGAGTTTCCGATACCCCAGCATGGGTTGTCGTTAAGGCGAATGAATGTAAGCATTCTACACTACAATCATCCCCCCCCCCAAGCATCCTCGTTAACACGATTCCGCGTGGAACCAGTCGCTCGAAAGAACGGCCTCACCCCATTCTCCATCTACCAGGGTCGTTGGAACGCCGCATTCCGAGACATGGAGGCCGAGATTATTCCCATGTGTGAAGACCAGGGAATGGCAGTTGTTCCTTGGGCAGCACTTGGCGGGGGACTGATCCTGTCTTCTGAGCAGCGAAGGGAGAGGGAGGAGAAGCTGGCTGGACAGAAGAGCTTTTATGAGCTGGGTGCACACGAGATCGCTGTATCTAATGCCTTGGAGAGGATTGCTGTTGCGAAGAAATCAACAGTTCAGGCTATTGTAAGTTATTTCCGTCACTTTTTCCCTGTTACGCAACTTGCAAGGAGTGCTCGGCCTGCGGGGATGAGGATTTCTCAGATGGACCAAATGCTAACCGTTATGGCAGGCTCTAGCATACTTATTCCACCAGTCTACATACGTGATCCCCATTGTGGGCGTGCAGACTACAGATCATGTGAAGTCAATGAATGATGCGATCACAATCAAGCTCTCCCCAGAAGAGATCCGGTCAATACACGACGCCGCGCCGTTTCACCCTCTCTTCCCAATCAACTTCCTGTTCGACTGCGAAGGCGGCAAGGGTTATAATACTCGATTGACGGCAGCGGATAATGTTCCATATAGGATGGCGGCATGGATTGATGCGCCAGCCAAGAATTGTGTATGTGAAGAAATCATGTCGTCATGATCGTTCGATGAAGTGTACTGACATAACTACCAGGGCTACAACTAGAGAGCTATAGAGCCCTATGCTCGAAACAGCATTTTATACGCGCAATATGCGCAATGGCTTTATCTGATCTAAGCCTTGTTAATTGAGCATGGATGAAGTTGTGGGTATCAAGCAATTCGGCAATAGCTTGCAGGACTAGTACGGTGGAAATGTTGATAAAGCACTAGACACGAAGTTGGCAACCATATGGAGAGCCATCATCACATTCACAATCACAAATGTCGTACTCCAGATCATCGTCACTGTTCAAATTGCTGTCATTTGATAGAACAACACGCATGTCCCGAGCCAACCTAACCCCATCATCACTGATGTCTTCTGCGGAAACAATCTCATCCATCGTTATCCACCACTAGCCTTTCAAAACCACTTTACAGGCACTTTGCATTGAACTCGGTTGGTGAGCGATGCCCTCCTATCAATTAACAATGTCATAGCAATTCAGGTTGTGTATCGTAGGATATTTGACACAACAGACTAAATCGGTCGAGTCACCGAAGAACACATTACAAAGATGAATTCCAATCGGATACAATATAAATTTCCCTAATTCATTTGCTAATTTATCAATCTAATATCGTATAACATTCCAATCTCCCCCCTAGACTTTCACAGCCAGAACCCGCTCATTCATCGTGCCAATGTCCACACCAGTCTTTGGTGTTTTGGGCGCCATGTATCCCTCAAGATACGGAATACGCTCATCCTCTATGGCCGAAAATTAGCACCCCTTCAAATCCCATTAGCAAGTAAGACTCCAGAAACATACCAAAGAAAGCCCTAACCCACGCCTTCGGCGCAGCCCCCGCCTGATAATCCCACATGGTAGTCAAATACAAAGCCGTCGTCCCAGGACTACCAGCCATCTGGTTCGCAGAGGAATTGAAATCCGGATTCACCCTCATCGCATCCTGCACGCGCGCTGCACGGGCCTTCGCTGCTGTTTCCACAGTGACATATCTATCCTCCTCACAGGGCCCGGCATCATATAGACCAAGTCTCTCGGCTACAGAGGCCCAGATCGCATGGTCGAAATGGAGATTATCCCCGGAGTAGAAGTCGTTGCGGGATAGTGACCCGTCGAACTCGACTGCGTCATGCTTTGCTAGATCGGCGAGGTGGAATGTTGAGCTGTTTCCGGTTGTCGAGAGGTTGAAGCCGACTGCTTGGGCGAAGGCGTCGTCGAATGTGTTGGGAGCGTAGTTGTATGCACTGACGACGGCGAGTCGGAGCGTGGCAAGATCGATATCTTTCCCTGAGCGAGGGAGGAAGCCGTGGTTTGCCATGACGTTGAGGCCGGGGCAGGGGGATCGACCTGTGATATTCGTTTAGTTCTCTCGTATCTTCACGATAAGATAGTCAGGAATATTTTGGGCTTGAAGACTCACTGTCCTCTGCCGAGGGCTTGCGCCACTCATGGCGCTCATGCTCCTGGCCGCACGAGGAAGCCGCAGCAAGGCTAAAGACGGCTGTCTGGGAAAATAAAGATAGCTTCATGACTGTTGAAATTGTTATGTTCTGCTTTTCGCAAATTCCTCATGTGAGGCATTATTGAGTGCTTATATATCTATGAGCTCTAGAGTTGGGGTTTAAAAATGGTCTACGATCGACAGAGCGTACCCCGTATAGGGCACCAGAATCTAAGCCTCACGGCGTAAGCGTATGCGTATCCGGCATTATAGGGTGTGTTCCAAGTTCCTGGAATCTAAGAGGCTGAAAACGAGCGTATTTGGCTTGGAGCTTGCTGCGCCTCAGCTAAAGAACTTTAAGAGGCTTTATAAATATGCACCTGCAGGACAGCTATATCTCTCAGGGTCACCCTCATTCGCAGATGGCCCCCATATGTGCTCGGGAAAAACGGGTTCCTTGGAAATGTTAGCATTCAAAAGTGGTCCTAACCATATCATTTGAAGAATCACAACATGACGTGCACACCTGAGCACCAATCCCGGCCACCCATCCCCGAACATATTCTTCAAGATACATGCTTCCATAGGCCCAGGAAAGTGATGCATATCAGGCTCAAATTAAGTGGTATACATCAAGTCCAAGAGTTGTTCAAAGTGTTCCAAGTGATAAAGTCTGTTGCAGTATAGTTTCAGCCTCAAATAATAAATCATCACATAATAAATAGGAATAATCACCTGGTGTTCCACTCGAATGTTTTTTTTCCCAGGTTCCACTGCAATTTGATCATCACCGGGTAAAATCTTCTCTTCGCAGTGAATGAGCTGGCATCTTGCTCCATAAATGGAATTGGGCACCACCTGGAGCAGGAAAACCAGGCAAGGATACTTTGAATATCGTCCAAACTCTGTGTTTACATGTTTCTTCGAAATCTCGAGCTGTATCCTGAATATATTCTTCACACTGTTCAGCGGCTGAAAGAGCCTGTCGGCGCTCTGTCTCCGCAACATCATGTTCTCTCCAGCTGGTGGAGTACTCTGATATATCAGCAGGAGTGATAGAATTAGGATCGCGACCAAAGTGTCGAGCAATATTCTGTCAAATTTGTTGCCGGCATTGCTCAGCTGAGCGCTTTACTCTTTTCTCCTGCTCAATTTTCTTTCGTACTTCGAGCTCTGATGCATCTGTGGCGCTAACTTGCGGGAATTTGTCCTCGCTGGAGACCTTGTTACCAGCATATTGGCCGGCGATGATGGAGAGAGCTGTTTATTAAAAGGCAGCTCTATCGAGGTGTTTTTGTTTGACATCTGAGTGCCTCCCTCAGGTTCGGACTGGGTTTGGTTTGGTATCTAGTCCTCCAAAACTGCGAAAGGCCGCCTGTTGTTGTTGTCAGTCTCGCCTGCTTAGGTGCAATGACATTCCTGTCTGTTTCGATACTCTGCGGAGGCTCAGAGACAAGCATCACATCATATGTCCTTGAATCGACAGGATGATACTCCATTTTGTTGAGGAGGAACAAAATCAAACGGGCGATAGAAATCGAGCAAAGTGTTTCTATGATTGTTGGAACTCGGGCCAACCAAGATCATAGACCTCCAGTGCAATAAGCCGTTCTGAGGAACTAACCACGAAAAATTCCCAGAAAAGCTTTTGAGCTTCGTGATACTCGGCCCAACGGAGAACATCATCCAACGAATAATCAATGGATTGGCATTATGGCGAATACACGAGTACGATGCCATACAGTTGTTCATGATGATTCTATATGATGGAGGGAAATGACCGGCCTTGTCATCACTGACAGGATGCGCGGATGCATCCACTGTTATATTCGGTCCCGACTCTAAAGATAATAAATAATACCTACAAACCAAACTAAGATATGGAATAAACTCAACACCTGCGATTATTAGCTGAGCTTACTAGGGGGCACCTATGACTGTATATGCAGAGCAGGATATAAGGCTCTACTGATACGACAAGAACAGAAGTTGAAAATATTGTGAGCTCGACCTAGTTCAGGCTTGATAACATTAGCCAAATATTCCCTACTGCATACGAACAGCAGCTTCACTGCCAATTCAAGTATCTGCCCCAAAATTTGGACGTTGGTGTCCACATGTGTGACATAATAGTTTACGTGCACGTAGACCTTTGTTTCTTCGACCGTGCCACAACGAACCGCAGAGGCGCTACATAAAAACACAGAATCTGTTCATCTAAACAGTGGGAGCATCGAGGTCTCCGGAGATCACACTCCACGCCCTTACTTTGACATGCGCGACATGGCATATTCTCGAGGGTATATTCCGAAGATCCAATCTGCGCGCCGGCCGACACAAGATGGATAGATTTTCCGCTGGTTTCGATCGGACCCTGCGGTAGGGAGGGTGGATTATCATGGGATTCTGGATCACCAACACCCTGGTCTGACCATAGCCATTTCCAAAACCTCGACATTACGCAGCGCCGATGGCCCGCATCATCCCAGACGAGAGTGCATTTTGTAGGAGTGTCAAGCGTCACGGCCAGTTCGTTGGTCATGGTGGTTGTCATTTTATGTGAGCGCATTCTTCGTACGCACCGAGTCACGATCTAGGAATTAGCGATTGTGACAGGCTCGACAACACCAAATACTCACCACTGAGATTCCTGGCTTGGGTCCACATTTAAAATGTCAAGTCATCTTGTCACCGCGATTAATGGAAACAGGGTTAATATAAACCGCGCGGAACTTGGGGAGAGGAAAACCGGAGAAACCTTACAATAGGACGAGGGGCAGCGAGGTGTAATTCAGCAGGATAGGAAAGAACGTCCGTCCAGGCTTAATGCTTGGTCACAACCACCGTTGGAGCACTGGTTCAGGAACATTACAGCAGGGGCGAGGAAATATCATACATTCGTCACCAACAGATATAAGGGCGATATGGCTGCCGATTGCGTCATTGACCTCTGACCAACTATTAGAGTCTGTGTCTATCATCACAAGAAATATTTTCTCCACGCCGCCCAAGCGTCAGCTGTAATTAGAGACATCAAGGATGCGGCTCTTGTGCATCATAGTGACGTTTTTTTCCATTTCGTGATACTACGCCATATAAATACTACACGGTCTCTTACCTTTTCACAATGATAGAGATAATTTACGTCAATCTAATGGTTAATCTAGCAGTCATCGAATAATCAACCTTTATCTGCCATATGCGCAACAAGCTACATGGTTTGCAAGCCGAGGTTCAAGCGAAAGATAGATACGGGAGCTGCCTTAAAACTTGATTACATCACCCCCTTGGGTCAGTTTGGCGAGCGAAGTATCCCGATGCGTCATATTAAAGCTCAAGGGCCACGTCAAGCTGCAGTCAAGCAATATTGAATTCAAAAAGATATATCGAAGTCTCAGGATATCTGTATACCTGATCATATTTTGACCGAGTTGCGAAATAGATTTTCTTGATTGCGTTGCCGTATCGTGTAGATCTACCTTTATAGAAGTCCTGCAAAATAGGGCAGATGAAAGAAGATCGCAAGGAGGACAAGTCGCGAGAGATCAATAAGCATAACACACTGCTAAAAAGAGACAGTAATTCCAGCCGACATCCGCAAGAAACTCGACGCCGTGAAGCAAATGCTCACAGTCGACAGCGCGACTCTCAAGCGCATCACCGACCACTTTGTCCGACAACTCGAACATGGACTCGCGGAGCACGGTAGCGAAATAGTACGCTTCCCGCTCTAATCCCACGAAGAAAGATAGGCAATCTGACAAACTTGTAGCCAATGAACATAACCTGGGCCATGCACCTTCCCACAGACCAAGAATCATCGTCATCGACATGGGTGGTCTGACGTGGAACTCACAGCTTCAAACAGCGGGTACAAGCTCACGCAGAGCAGATTCAAGCTTCTGGCGAATTTGCACATTGGGACAGGCGAGCAGCTTGGTATTTCATTGTGGATCAGCTGTATGAGATTTTGGACCAGCATGAGGTCCTACCGCGAGTGCCAGTTGATCTGGAGATTGATCAGGACTTTGCGCATCCGGGTCAGCAGACGTATGAAAGATGATTGCCGGGATGTCCCTGGGTGAGATTCTGCGCCTTCTTCTGGTGGGTCTGCATGACTCTATTGGTCTTTTTGCAGGCTGGGATATTGGACGCCTGAGACAACGGAATACAATGGACTCAGGGTAGCTGTGGAAGATGGAAGCTGATGGCGATGAGGAACATCGGATAGATGAGGCAAGGAATATCCTGATAAAGGCTTATGGGATTGCGGCGCGGCCACATGAGCTTAGGGTTTTCTGTGTCCTTGCGGAGATTGTGTGTATGCGTGTGGGATTGCTGCGCTGTGCAGGAAGCAGGGTCTCCAAAGGTGTGCGGTTGGCGTGGGTGTGCGGTTGGCGTGGACCGGGTGACGTTTGGGAAGTACTCGAGGTTTCGGGGCGTGCTGTATTTGCTCTGCAGGAGATATTGGAGTGGCCGGAGAGGGAGGATCTGGTACAGTTATGTACGGCGGAGGATGGGGCTGGGGTTGGGGCTGCGGTGATAGCGGCGTTATTTTCGCCTCAGTTATAAATTAGAGGAGTGAATGCATTCATACTTTCATATGTCTCTAGATTGCTCGGTATCTTGCATTTACCAAGCCCTTGCATACACTGTTAATTCAGCTAATCGAATTCTTATGTCGTCTAAAAACCATCGACCTCATGTTGCAAACGAGAGCGAGGACACATCCGCCCTTTAATTTATTCAAGAGCTTTCATGGTCACCCCCAGCATTAGAGAGCTCTCGCCAAGACGTCAGTCCCATACTTCTTTCCATTGGTATACAACGGAGTCCCCCATGAAGAGCCAGTTTGTGTAGAGAAGAATCGAATATAAACAATTACATTGTCTCCACTATATCCTACAGGGCAGCTGAATATGGGAGCCGCCCCCCTTGCTATTCCTGCGGAGCATCCTTACCTAGCTTCGCCTTCGCCTGCTCTTTTCCACTCGTAGAAACACCAGGGTTATGCATAGCACTGCCATGTCAGCGCAACCATCATAGTTAAATGAAGGTAAGGAAACATACGCCTTCAGCCCGCCCGCCATTCGATTCGGTGACTTGTCACGGTCGCCGCGAATATTGTAGAGTTCTTCCTGGGGCCGGTTTCCGCCAAATTCACTGTCAAGGACACTCTGCGCATGGTCCTTGGCCTCTTGGGAGACATTGGGGTTGTTGAGGGTGCTAACTAATCAATTGTCTGTTCTCACTGTGAATGGGCGGATGAGCTCACGCTTTATAGCCTCGCATTTGATTGACTCGCTCATCGGCCATTTTGCCCAATATCAATTATACAATTTGCTTTACCGGCTGACAGTTGTGTGGTTCCGTTTAGTTTACTCCGTGTTTCTCAGTTAATGTGTGCCATTTTATACAATTGACTCCACCGCTTATTGTGCGCCTGCGTTGATGTCGCTTTGCAGTCATCGAGACGTCAGACCCACAGTTCTTCACATTTACGAGTATACCCTGGCGCCCCGATCAATTTCCATTCTATTCGAACAACAATCGAGATGTATACTTGAATTATCAAGTGGCTCTAACGTTTGACGTCATGCGGGCATCATCTCGATCCTGACACATCCTGATGTCCGCAACGAATTTCCCAGATAGACAGTGAATAGACTTGGAGTAGAATTAGATGTTTCTGTTTTAACTCCTGAATTCAGCCGCCCGGCGTACAAGGCTCCAGGGGCCTGCTTGGGAGCGAGACCATTAGATCATTTCGTAATCCTCCACAAGGCCGATGACCGCAATCTACAGTAACAGATCATCAAATACTCAAAAAGAAGACTGACGCATGACAACACACACCGTGCTAAAGACGCACCCAATTCGCGCCGCGGCCTGCAGTACCAAATGGACTGGACCTTGCATTAACTAGTTGTCCTGTTATAAGCAATATATATGAAACTGATCGAAAATAATGTAAAACTCTAGGTATTGATATACAACCCGATCACCAAAGGAATCGAAAGACACCACAAGCTCGTGTGAGGATGCCAACAGATTAAATATAAGGAACACAACATAACAGGTTTAGAGATAGTCGAAAATCACGATCACAGACCTAATATACATAAATACTATCTCGTCAAGCGCTCAAATGCGCTTCGTGTCCGAGATACCAGAGTCTCCGTATCTCACAGAATCAGGCAGATCGTCCTCATCAGGTCCTTCACTGTACTTGTTCGCCGTGGTAGGCTTTGCGTGGCGCAGCCGACCGGGCAAAATGTTGTCCTTGTCTACGGCCTCTCGCTCGTCCTCGGCTGGAAGAGGGAAGGATGGTTAGTCGCTTAGCAATTGTGTTTCTGATGAGAACGTACCAAGCTGCTGGTCCGAGTTCGAGTACGGCGGCTGCATGGGGTCATCATATGGAGCCTCGTCGCGCTGGACAGGGATCCTATTACGGAGCCCAGTGTTTTTCTTTCCGGCATACGAGTTGTCATGCGTATCAGCGGAAACGGGCGAGGGGTCATTCTGGGCCTCGTAGCTGTCTTCAGCTTCTCTTTCAGCTCGGTTGGACATGATGGCTTCTGTGTCTCGGGTAGTTGTGAGATTGGGAAAAGGCGTTTTAAGACTTGAGCTCGGAAATATGCGTCAACTATATGTAATTTCTCATCATGCGGAAGGACAAGGCCAATGTGTATTACCTTGTCTTCTCAGCGCCACACAAGCCCTTACATCAGTGCAAGCCCATCATTACGTGTATTCCTTCCATGCATTCTGTAATAATTTGCTTCTTAATTGGTGGAAAGTTGGGATGCTGGTCAGCAACAGCCAGTCAGTCAGACTTCTTTAGGTCATTATAACGATATGGAAGGCAATATCTCGCCACAAGGAGTACGTCGCCATGATACTATTACACCGAGACTGACGCGGGGTAATTACATCATGAAAAAATGGATATCTCAGTATATATACCTCTATGAAGCCGACCCCTCTGCCGCGTTATCATTAAGAACTATAACCACAACAGCAGAGTAACTTGACGACAATTGTTCTATCAACATCCAATATGGCAAGCAACCAGAACCCTGGAAATTTCGCCAACCGCCCTCACGAAGAAGTCGAAAACATTGCCCGCAAAGGTGGCCAATCCAGTCATAGCGGTGGATTCGCGAGCATGGACCCAAATAAACAGGTATATACTGAACCATCCTCTTCCGTCTTCATCGTACCTTTTTTTTCCTTCTGCAGAGTGGATGGATACTAATGTGGCTATGCAGCACGACATCGCGTCCCAGGGTGGTCAGGCCTCCAGCGGCAGCTTCGAGCCCGGTGACCCTCGCGCCAAAGAGGCGGGCCGGAAGGGAGGGAAGGCGACTGGACAGTCTCATCCTTCCGAATGAATGGAGCTTTTCACGGTCAATGTAATATGAGTTAAAATTGCGCTGATTCACTCATGTGGTTGCTCCCCTATCTGTCTATCTACCAATTCCAACGGACGGGTAAATGTGTAAATTAGTACGCGCCAATTTACTATTCATTCTTACTATTCATTCGTATAGTAGTCATGGCAGCGGGCGAGGCATGACGTAGCGTAGATTGCTTTCTGAAGGTGCTAGAGCTTAAATGATCGGTCTATAAAGTCTGTTTTCGATGATGATCGTTGGTAGATTCCGAGGCGGAACTAACAAGGGAGGGTTTGAGTGGAAAGATTGGATTGGTTCGATTAGATCTCGATGCCCGGGTATTGGGATAAATAGAGAAAGGATTTAAGAGCACCAATAATATTAGAAGCTGGTAAATCCTTATTAGGCGGTGCACGTGTATGATTTTTGAGGGGCATATGCTGGGTAGTACCACCCAAAGTACGTAACTAGCTACGAAGTACATGATATTTCCTGATTACACTGGCAATTATGCATAGTTGCCCTTATTTCGATGATGCCGTACTTCGGCATTAATTATATTATGTTGCATTGTTGGAGCTCATTTGCTACTAATGCTTGACCAGCCCGACGCAAGTCCAACGTAGCACCATTAAATAACCAAGCTCTTTAGATAAGCGTTATTTAACCGCTGAACTCCATATATTTTGATTGAAGCCTGAATGAAGGACTGCGTATGCCCAGATCTATTGGCCGCTGGTGTTGAGACTGATAAAGATGTCGTCGCGATGTTTTGGAGCGACCCTGTGGCACACGAACAAGACTTCGGCCACCGCTTGTCCAAGAGCAAAGGCCATTAGCTGGCCAGGCACACTTGAAAGAGAAATTACCCAAAGCAGACCACCAAAAGACGAGCGACCGGTTCTGAGAGTTCTCACTGGCGGGCAAGGTTTTTTGCAGTGACGGGTGGATGATGAGGGGTTTGTCAATGGCCGAGGCATTAGTTGAAGCTGGGGGGCGAGGTATTTCCCTTTTCATCTTAGCCTTCTTTCGCATCACTTTGAGGAACTAGGTTAACGCGCAAAAGTCTATTGTCTGGACAAGACCAATTTCGGGCCGCTCAAGCGCGCGCAAACCCTGATTTCGGAGGCTCCCTGCACTACCATCGCATAGACGTTACTGATGACGCAAACACCGAAGCTGTAATTGCTGATATAGCGAGCCAGAAGAACCGGCTAGATGGGCCGAGATAGTGGTAGCAAGCGTGAAATACATTGCAAGCGCAGTTGACCACTCTTCTGAACAGGTGGGGAATGTCGTCCGTATCAACTACACCGGCGTGTTCACAAGCGCCGTATCAGCAAGCAAAAGCAATGGTGGACAGAAAATGCAAAGGTTCCACTCTGCTGGTGGAAAGTATAAGCAGTATTGTTGTGAACAAGGGAATGGGAGCTGCTGTTTACAACTTGTCTAAGGCAGCGATTATCCAGCTAACTTGAAGCCATGCTATGGAATAGTCTGAAGTTGGTGAGGAAATACATAGTGTTATTCATGCTAATTGTCTCTGTCCCGGTCATATTGAGAGATGCCAATCAAATGGTCATGGAGAGGGATCTGGAGACGAAGAAGCTTTGGGAGTTGGAGAACATGATGAAGTGGTTGGCAAAGTCTGATGAATTCCGTGGTGTTACTTTGCTGCTCATGAGCGATGCTAGTAGCTTTATGTCTGCGAGTACAGTTGTTCTCTAGTTGTTCCCTTGAATCACCGTTCATAAAGTGGATGTCAAATGATGTCAAAACCGTGGTCACAACACTTGGTGGTTCCGATTGTTGGGTGGTGGTGAACCACGGTAAAATAAGCGCGTCCGACGATTGCCACCGCAGCGGGTCAATCCCGCTTCACCATATCCACTATCTTATCCTACTTAAACATTTTCTACTCAGGGACCGCAAGTATTTCGTGCACTTATCTGTATACCTTGATTGTAACTAAGTGCCGTCTATTTTACCTCAAGTCATTCCGCCCGCGCTTGTGCAGACAGACCTGGACGCATTTCTGAGAAGAAGTGGCTGGGTTGAGACCGGCAAGAAGGAAACAGAAAACTGTCGTGATTGGATGGGCCTGACAGGGATTACGACCCATGAGGCTGAGCGGCTGAGCTGTTCGGCGGGGTCAGAAACATGACCTTTCTCTCCTGGAAAGAAGCCAGAGACAAGGCGTGAAGAGAGGCATTAGGTTAAACAAAATGGTTTTCTGTGGATGCCGGCCATGTTTTCAGAAAGAAGAGGTTGTAACAAGCCCAGCTACAACTGTGACAACTTCAGGCTCTACGCTGGTAACAGCGCCGCCTGCGAAAGTAGAAGTCATACGCGATGGAAATACTGAGGAAAAAGGAATCAAGAAGCAACAGTCGGGCATCGTCGCGAGAGAAGTCTGGCAAACTGCGTTTGATGAGCTCCGGGCGGACAAGTCTACCCAAGCTCTGGTGCTTGAGTATGAGGAATTTGTCCGGTACCACCTGTCCACTCTGGCTTCGTGCAGGAACAGTTAGTCCCCATCCAGTTCCCAATCCGCTCCCCACAGAGTTTATACTGACGACTACCCTAGAGCCAGTCAAGGACCTGGTGGTGCTGCTCGCAGATCTCAATGAGGGCGATAGGGAGACCATCATCCTGCGATTAGCTGAACATCGTCTAAAGGAGATCAACGAATCTAAAACTCAGTTGCAAATATTCGCAGCAGTCTCTAAGATAATGGGGAAAGTCAAAGCAACTGTGGGAAATGCGCTTTGCTTTTGTCCTCCTGCTGCCGCCGGGTGGGCATTGGCCTGCCTGATTGTCATGCCTGTAGGTAGCTGACCTTTGTTTATAGGTAGGGTTGTAGCTGATATTCTACAGGTTACTGAGCATGCGGAGCAGACGAATGCTAATAAAGACGGCCTCAGCTATATCGTCTCCAAATTGCCATGGTATACTCATCTGATCGAGTTAGTCAATGCAGATACTTGGAGCGAAACATCAGCGATGCGTGAATGCCAACCGTTAATCCGAAGCACGATCATCGAGCTGTACAAATTGCTCATTGAATATCAGCTACGCACTTTCTATGTCCGGAATCACCGGGTTGTCGCGATCGCTTCGAATACCGTTCGATGCGACGTTTGGGAGGGAAAGCTTGAAGAGATCCAAAAGATCGAAGCCACATTAATGGAGCATATCGAGACTCACAGCCAGGCGGATATCAGAGCAAAATTCCATCAGCTGCTGAAAGACACGGAGAAGCTTCGACAAGAACTTTCAGCGTTGTTAGGTGAGCAGGTCCGATTGCTACGGGGTATCGATAGCAATCTTCGGGATATTCGCGACGACACCCGAAACAAATCCAGGCGCGAGACATGGGACAGATTCAAGCTTGACCGTGCCGAGTTGGACCTGGGAACGTATGAGGAGTACGTCGACGGACTTGAAAAGGTCGAACCCGGTACTGGTTCCGGTGTCCTCGAGCATCCACTGTACATAGACTGGAGAAGGAGCGACCAAGGCCTCCTGATCCTGGCCGCCCGTCCAGGGACCGGTAAATCCGTGCTTGCAAAGCATATACGGGACCAGCTGGCGACCTCCCGTGACCAAATAGTGTGCTCTTTCTTCTTCAAGGACAACACCAGTGGCCAAACAGACCCCAACAAGGCACTGTGCAAGATCTTCTTCGATCTCCTAAAGGAGCTATCCAAGCTACCGGGATCAGAACTTTTGAGCGACGAAATCGACAAGTTGGAGAAGGAAGATATCAGACCCGAGTGCCGCAGGTTCTGGAGCATCATGAGCACCATAAGTCAGCAGCGTACCGTAACCATTGTCCTCGATGCACTGGATGAGGCGGCCGAGACTAAACGATCAGGGCTTTTGGAGAGACTTGGGAGCTTCCAACCGAACTTTCCACAGGCCAGAGTTAAGTTTATTGTAACCACACGGCCACTGAAAGACGTGTCCCGTGAGCTCAAGCAGTTCACATTGAACATGGACAATGATTCAGATTGTCGTGAGGCCATACAAAATGACATCTTTCACGTTGCGGGCAAGAAGCTTGACAGGTTCGCCAGGTACAACGAGATCAATAGTCCCACGAGAGGCGAGCTGCTCAGCATCGTAAAAGACCATCAAGACTCGACCTATCTCTTCATAAAATTGCTTTTCACATATGTGGAGAAGGCTCCTCGGCGATTCGACCAGGACTGGGCGGAGGTTTTCAAAGCTCTTCCGGTAACGGTGTCTCAGGCCTATGGAGCATTGCTGGCCGAGGTAAATGAGGGAAATCGTCCGCTGGTCAAAGCAATGATCAAGATCGTGCTCGCAGCAACCAGGCCAATGACAGTCACAGAAATGAAAATTGCGGCCAAGCTTCAACTCAGGGGTCGCATGGACTGTCGGAGGAAAGAAGATTTCGTCCTGCAATCGGACGGGTTTATGGAGAATGTGATCCGCGAAGATTGTGGCTTTCTCTTTGATATTGTGGCTGGTCGAATTTACTTTATCCATCTGACTGTGAAAGATTATCTGCTCTCATTGGAATTGGAGAACGAGAGACCGGATTGGTTGCGCCAGATCGACCTTGGAGACTGCCACAGGACATTGGCGCAGACCTGTATGAATTATATTTCGCTGCCGTTCATCGCCGAGGATCCTGGCTTCAAGAACTCTGATGAATATCTGGAACTCGACGAAATGAAACAGAGCCAATACCACAGATGGTGCAAGGACAGTTTCGAGTTCGGCAGGTATGGGTTTGCAAATTGGATTCTTCACTTTAAACAAGGCCGCAAAGACACTCAGAACGAAACAGCGTTACTAGACGAGATTGCTGCTGGGCATTCTCGCGAGCTTATGGAGCTCGCCATAAACATATTTTGCTGCTCTGCTTTGCCATCCCGCACCGAAATTCAAGCATTCCATGAGGCCGTACCTGAGGATCACCCACGCCGGGTTGAGATGCTGACTGCATTGAGCCAGAGCTTGGTAGAGAACTACTTTCGTTCTGCAGGCTTTGTGGATCTGCTATGTGGTATTGAATTGGCTGAATTGGCGGTCTACCACAGCGCTGTGGATGATCGCAAGCTAGCCAAGAGACTAGGGATCCTGGCCGAGGCCTTGATGCGTAAATACGAGCGAGATGGCGTGTCCCTCACACTACACAGAGCCGTGTTGATGTCAGAAAAAGCAGTCCTAATTGCAAGGCCTGAAAGCCCAGCTCGTGCATACGCTTTGCATCAACGTGCCAACTGCCTCCGGAATCTACACGAAGAGACTGACGAGACAGAACATCTCAACCAGGCTATCTTGGACTGCAAGGAGGCCCTTACTATCTCTCCCACGTCATATCATTACCATGTGACGCTTGCTGGCGCTCTTTACTCGCGCAGTACGTCCGAATCCGCCTTGGAAGACTTGGATGCGGCTGTGCAGACCTTGAAAAGTGTGTTGGCACACATGCCTGAGGGTACAGCTTACAAGTCTCTTGGCCTACATGAACAGGGGACCTACCTGCTGACAACATATGATCTGCGAGGGAATACCGAGGATCTTCTCACATCAATTGAAATGCTCAAAGAATCCGTCCGCGTGTCAGTGGGCAATAACATGCTCCACCACACGCTTGAAGCCCTAGCTTCTGCTCTCAACTCTCTCTATGAAGCCGGTCGTGACGAACAGGCTCTTCTTGGTGCTATTGAGGCTCTTGAGAAAGCCATCAAGACAATAGACGATGGCCACACCGACTATGCAAGACTTTCGGAGGCCCTACGTCGTCTGCATCAGGAGAAAATGCAACTCCAGGAGGAACAATGTAGCACCTAGAGGCACAATAGTCTATCATTTTTCTAACTTTACTGTACTTCAAGATCGATAACAATATGGACTTTGGGGTTCGACTGAGGATTATCACTAGGTGGTTGAAGGTGAATGTAATGGCGGGTTGAGTCTGATGCCGCATCGGAGGGAAATTGTACAAAAGTAGAACTGGACGAACTCGTGAGGATTTTGGTAGTCCATTTGTGTTAAAAAAAAAACTGGTCTCCATATGAATATCACCCATTCCAGAGTCCATAGAAGTTCTCGAGGTGGTGTGGTACTAGGTGTGAGGAAAAGAGAAGGAAATAGACTTATTTGTGATAGCTGTTTAGTGTCCAGTCAGCTGGCTTATGGGGTACTGTAATTGTCCTGGAATTCCATTTCCAACGGAATCTAGGTTATGACTTTTCTATGGATGACCCGGTTTCTACTGCCGAAGTGGTTTTCAGCGCTATCGGCCATTTTAATACCGGCAAGGTCGACTTTCCTGATACTCCAGCAGATGGAAGTACTACTACACACCACGCTCTGGGATACGAAGGCGACTCAAACTTCCATGTGCTGCCCACCTTCGAAATGATCTCAACTTACTCGACATTTCTATTGAACACTAGTTGATTCTCTAGAATAGCTCACAGTTTGATCCAAAGCTTTCCTTTAGTAGCCCGACCCTCCAACTCTCGATGGGCCTGTTCAACTTCCTCGAGAGAATAATAGGGGTTATGTTTCAGGACTTTCCACCTGCCTTGTTACCATAGCTCCAATGGGTTCTCTCGCTCCGATTTAATTTCGGAGAGTTGGCTTTATAGGAGAAATGTTCTTGGTCGTCAATTTCTCGAGCGTGATTGGAGGTACAGCGCCACCTGTATATTTCCAATCACCACTACGCCTCGATTGCTGAGTGGCTAGCAGAGCAACAGGCCTACGCTGCCTGCTGCCACATGCACAAGAGCACAATGCCGGGCTTTGGCCGGAAAGGTCTAGTCGATGAGCGTCAGCGCAGTCATGCCAGCCAAGAAAACTCCGGCTGCGTCTTCATCCTCGACGGACTTGACCATTCCTCTCCGAACAACATACAGAAAGGTCCAGCCGTCCTCCTCCCCTTAACAGCGCAGTTAGGTCGCTCTGATAAAAAGAAAAAAACATACAACAGCTGGGATTCGCATGTGGTCACCCACCATACTACTAACCAGCCGGCGTGTGGCTTCCCCGCGGCCAGAAGTTGGGTGGGTGCCGCCCGGGTGAGATTAGGGTGAGGCCGCTTTACGGTCGCGCGACTTGGGTGAGATCTGGGTGAGATTAGGGTGAGTGCGCAATAGACAGGGTGAGATTTTCTCACTTCCGGTTCACCTGCCTTTGTTGTCTCGCGCGACCT
>JAPDEK010000118.1:0-95879 GCA_027569065.1 Aspergillus cavernicola
TTCCACGCTCGATATCTGTACGATATCCGTCGATTCCCACGCTCGATATCCATCGATTTCCACGCTCGATTTCCGTACGATATTCGTCGATTCCCACACTCGATATCCATCGATTTCCACGCTCGATATCTGTACGATATCCGTCGATTCCCACGCTCGATATCCATCGATTTCCACGCTCGATTTCCGTACGATATTCGTCGATTCCCACACTCGATATCCATCGATTTCCACGCTCGATTTCCGTACGATATTCGTCGATTCCCATGCTCGATTCCCATGCTTGGAACTGCCTATATAATGTATCTATTATAAGCAATTAGTACTAGAGCTATAGGAAATGAAGTTTGGATTATACTGTACAGTCTTCTTATTCTTAAGTGGGGTAGTCAAGGTGTGAGGTCTTTCACGACTAAGCAACACAATATAATATTATGATATTTGAGATTTTTACCTCTCTCCTCCTCTTTGTTACTATTACCACTACCACCACCACCACCATCACCACCATCACCATGGCGTACGGTTATTAAATTATCATTGAGTTGTGATCCTTTTGATATCTGAACCATTTGCTGACTTCTTTGTACAATTTGAATAGCTCTTCTATAGTGTTTGTACACCATAGTAAAGTAATTCAAATTGTACAAGCCTCTTAGTAACATCAACCCCAACCACAACCACAATAATAGTGCTGCGCCCCGTCTGACTCTGGTGGACCAGTTCAAAGAACTTCTTTGTACTACTCCTGTTACCAGGAATCTGGTGCTGCCTATTGGGGGTCAACAGCTGGAGCCCTATGTACACAATGGAGTAGGAATTGAATTGCTCTCCTATCCAGGGAACCCTGTGCCTTTTGTACATGGCAGTATAACAGCCAGGCAAATCAAGCAACATTATTCTTTATACATTAATGCCCTGCTGATCCAATCACGAGGGGAGTTGCTAGCCCAGCCTTGTGAGAGGTACTGCTCTATTCAAGGACACTCTCCCTTTGTCAAATGCTGTCATATTCCAGGCACATTTGGCGGTGCATGCGCCAACTGCAAATAGCCTGATTGGGCTAATCGGTGCACCGTACGGGATAGTCAGTGGGTGGTACATGGATGGCAGGCTGGGGGTCAACCTCAGAGCATGCTTGGAGCGTCCAATAATCCAATCAACTTGGATCCAGAGAAGGGGCACCATGAAAATCCAATCAACTTGGATCAACAGCTTATCACACTGGACAAGGAGAAGGGGGAGGAGGAGGAGGGGGAGGAGGAGGTAGTGGAGATAGAGGTAGTGGAGGTGGAGGAGGAGGAAGAGGAGGAGGAGTGGGATGAGATGGGGGCTTCGGATGAGGACTTCCCCATCCTTTTATAAGGTATGTACAAAGCTTTCTTTTGTACAAGCATTAGCACCAGCACCAGCACTCCTAGTTGTACGGGCCCTGTGTACAACACCTGAGCTGAACTTGCACCTCTACATGGTGCTCAGGACAAGTAACCAATAGATGAAACTAAGCAAGTTGTCATGTAACTATGTATCATTTTAGCATGAGAATTAATGAATATTGAGCATGGGAATCGACGAATATCGTACGGAAATCGAGCGTGGAAATCGACGGATATCATAACTTCATTTTCTGCTGGTTGAATACTAGCGCTTACACAAAGTTTCATGAAAAATTAGTTATTTCCCTTTTGTCCGGATAGGCCTCCGTACTAAACAACTACAGCAATCAGAATATCGACAGTGAACTTTAGCCTACGCATCTCACCTATCTCGCTATACAATCGACAATCTGCAACAACCCCTTATTAGTCTTCAAAACGTTCGCTTCTCTCCACCCAAGCGACTGGCCCGGGAATTTATAAAACGCCCTCGCACTGTCCTCATCTGTCGTCTGCAACTGAGGCGGGAACTCATACCCCATCACGGACAGCGGATTCCTTGGCCCAAACTGCACCGTTTTATCATCACTACCCGTATCCTCCAACTCCGGCGCAAACTCATGTCGGAACCCCAGCACGTGGCCGAGCTCATGCAGGAAGATATTCTTTAGATATTGCACCGACCCTGGCTGGAACGCCGCCGCATAGACATTCAGATAGCTCAAATCGTCCTCGTTCGGGAAAAATGCCTCGGCCAGGACACTCCCCTGGTTCCCGGCATAGGAGAGCACGAAGGTTGCCTTTTCAAGGTCCTCGACCCACTCGAATTCGACGCCGAGTCCGAGCTTGTTCCAGTCTTCTGCCGCGTCGCGGAGAGCGCTCGCGGCGAGGAGTCCGAGTCCCGGACGCGGGTATCCGTTTGCAAAGGTCGCGAAGTTGATTTTTTGACTGGGGGTGTCTGGTTTCCAGCGCGGGATACCACTTCCGAGGCCGCCTTGGAGGGCAGCGCGATTTGTCAGGCCGCGGAGGGTGACGGGCAGTGGCTTCTCCGATGAACAGGTGTATCGGGCTGGGGGCACAGCGGTGGAGGAGGTACTGGCGAGAGTGTGCTTCAGGTTTTTGAATTCCGTGGTAGTGATGTCTCGTTCACGTAGGATTTTGAGGCCATCTGGGCCGACGGATTCTCTTAGGGCTTGGAGGAAGTCGGTTTTGGTGGAGGAAGGGGGGATGGTGGTCTTAGTGGTTCTGGTGTCAGCGGTGGTTGGCATTGTGATGGTTGCTCTCTTTGGATTTACATGTGGTTGAGAAAGACTAATTGTCTTGTTCTAAAAGGTTATGTGTTGGAGGGTTGACCCTGAATTTATGTCTGCATAGCGGCACTAAATCCGCAGCAAATAACGGATGCTTTGGTGGCATCCCTATCGCGTGACCTATTGTCCGACATTCTAGAGCCATCTACAACAAAGGAAGTAATGTTGTATGGTCGCCAGCTATACTGGAAATCAGAATCTGAGGCTACCCATTTCAATGGTAAGCATGGCCTCGGCAGATACACACGGCCCGAGTTCCATGGTTCAAACCAGCCCACTTCCAAAAGCAGCATCTTTCAGTCCAATCCACGAACAAACGCAGCTCAAGGTCGTGTAGCCCATGTCACGGTCAATCTAGACCTCGACCGGTCAAATGATGACGTGCTCAGGCACAGTACTCCGTATGGATAAATTTTTATCATATGGCGCGTAGAGATTGACTGCGTCGATTTTCGTATGAGTGGGAGCTGACGGCTGCTCTTCTCGCTGATCTCGCTGAACGTAATCGGACATCGAGCTGCTCACCATCACCATGTTGAGTACAATTTTTTGAATTCAACCACCAAATGTCCAATACAATACATGTGGTTGATCCCGCCAGTCGATGGAAACAAGGACCCATGACTTCAATGAAAACTGTGGGTCATGCCGGTCACCATTACATAGGCATGCCACTGTCCGCGTGATTATCATTGTTGTAAGACGGTATCTACAGTGCGTGGGATAAGCATAATTCAATCTCAAGGTACTACTAATGGCTGAGCTCCACATACAGTAGTTAGGAAAATAAGAATAGACCACGTTACAGCCAGACAATAATAGCAAAAGGCATCACGAAAGGTCAGGTTTGGCGAACACTGATGTTAGTAGGCATATGTCTTCTGTGTGTCTGATGCGTCGCGCTATATGACCGGAGCAGATCTTGTTATTAATAGGGGGTACGCACTTCTGTAGTAATGCGTTGCTTGACTCTATCTTACTCTCAACTGTACTCAATAAAACCTTATTCATGCTCCTGCTAATCCATACGAATGGCGAGTCTCATGATTGTTTGATGTCTAAGAGCGGCGCGCAGGTGACTATAACAAGAGAGAGTCTAGGTTAATCTGTCGGATCTCACTGTCTGGTTCCCACATCTTAGTACTACTGGATTTGATGTTCCGCGCCTATCAGGATATACTTTACCGCGCCGTGGAAATGACGAAATGCAAGCCTATTACTAGCATTAGCTACCAAGTTTAACTCTCATAATATGCTAAGAATAGAGTCTTGGAATACTGGTCATCCGGTAGTCAAGTCCCGGTGGCACCCCTCGACATGACCTTGACACAATATGCAGCAGTGGATCCTTTTCCTCATTACCCCGCCCTTCCATATCAGCAAACGCGAGAGTACTCTTCTCTCCCCTGTACTTCTCCTCGCCATCCTTCTTTTTACATCGACGAACCCCAAACCAAACAATAGCGAGGATTCCCACCACGCCATAGATGGAAATAAACACCGTCTGTGTTCCAGCACTCGGCCCCAAGCCTGACAATACACCTGGTGAAGATCTGGACGTAGGCGTCGGTCCAAGGCTAGGGGTAAGCCTGAGAATCTCAGGCCAGGGGTTATGACCGGCAAGTATAAGACTCTGGCGATTGCAGAAATCTGCCTCCCGCGGACGCTGTAGGTATCTATATATCCATACGAGGTGCTCGGGGCAGTAGGATGCGATACTCGATTCGATATTCATTGACTTGGCGTGCAAGAGAGCACTGAAATTGAGACTGCGCTTGGGTTGGTAACGGTTTTTTCTGTCAAGCAGGGGAGGTACTGACGCTTGAATCTCCCCGGATATGTCAATTGCTCCAGCTCTTAGGATAACTGAATTGATTTCAACTGGTGTTTCGGCCTTGATAATGATCTCGGCGGCTGTCTTTTGCATCGGGCCGAGGTCGATCCTATGTGATGATGTGGACTGGTGTCAGCTGGGTAGTCGAAAGTCTGCAGAAGGAATTTAGCCATCGCCGCTTGATACGTCCTGAGAGCCAGAAATGTGTACCCAGGCTTGTGAGAGAGGGCAAGTCCACGCCTGATAAGTCGGCGTGCTTGGCTTCCACTGTCATTCCGCCTGGAGCTATTTCTTCAAGGTTGGGAGTTAAAAGACTGCAGCAGTTATTAGCATATGGAGAATTCTGTAAGCAAGCAAGAGTAGGTATGAAGCCCAACCAACCTCCTGACAGGCCTCCTGATAATTAGAGAATGTGCTTTTCTGAGGGCAGGGAGGTGAACGTCCGCTGGCACTCGGGCGTTGTCAATCCAAGGCCAGTTAGGGTTAATAGCGAAATGGTCGTCAATGGTCTCCAATGAGGGAAAAGATATACTAGTTTCGCATCAATAAGCAATAAGACTTGTCAAAAACACACAGAGGCCTAGGGTTACTTTGGCCAGGCCCCGTCCATATTATCCCGTAGGCAGATTTCAAAGCCCCCAAATCAAACCAACTGCCCGGTGGTTGAGAGAGGGACAGCGAAAAGATGCGCTCAACACGCGGTAACAACAATCTTTTCACTATCTCCCTCCCGGAAAGAGAGATTCCCCCGACATATAGCGCATCAGGCATCGCGATTGTATCCATGTTTCCGTGCGATGATATGTCCCCGGTAAAATTGGTGACGCCATTAAGGATCACAGACCCAGAGAAACCTGAGGCAATTACAATGTCACCGATAATAGTTGTGCGTCCATCGAATGCACGGAGTTGCTCTGAGCTTTGGAGTTTAAGCCAGCGCCTGCCATTGGGTTCGGTCTTGTCCATATAGCATTCCCGGGCGGAGATACATAGGGACAGAGGAGGTCAGCGATATGATAATCTCTTGATTAGGAGACGAGCCGGAATTTATACCAAGTAGAGTTACAGTAGCCAGGAATAGCGTAAGGAGAGACTTGAGTTGGATCATTTTTGTTTCAGTGGCACGTCGTAAGAGCAGAAGCAGGCGCCAACCTGTCGAGCGGGGCGCCGAGGCCTTAATAAACTTGCCTAACAAGGTATGCTTTTGTCATTCCGGGCATACGGGGTCCACGGGATGGACGGATTGAGGCGGAAACATCCCGTAGAATCTATCAAGGATCCAAAGCTGCCATGCGGAAATCTTTTCGGTGGTCCTAGAATCCTGTTTGAATACACAGATGGATCTGGTCTGGTTTGGTGTCTCTCTCCACGCAAGTTTGTCGAATCTAAAGAGGTGAGATGATAGTGAAATCAGCCAAGCCCACTGTAGATAGTATAGTTAACTGTTCAAGGATCTTGCATTGTTTCTATCAACTAATGATACGTCTCCCCCCCACTAACATCAAAAATCTGACCGGTGATAAACGATGCTTGGGGGCTAGCAATGAAGGAGAAAGCATGCGCGATATCTTCAGGTCTCCCCCACCGTTTCACATCCTGTTTCTTCACAACCCGCTCAATCAAAGGATGTGATCCATCCGGCTGAACTCCCGAATTGTATACAGTGGCCGTCTTGATGAGTCCGGGCATAACCACATTTACAGTCACCCCAGCCCCGGCTTCCACGGACGTCGCTCGAACCAATCCGACCACGGCCGCTTTAGACGCAACGTAGGCACTGAGCCCCTCCTCAGGCTCCTGGAATGTAGACGACGAGGTATGAATAATACGACGGTATCCCGCTTTCTGCATTTGCGGGAGAACGGCGCCAGTGAGGTAGAAAGAAGCGTCGACATTCAACGACATAATCAGCCGATAGGCCTTGGTGGTAGGCTCGCCGAGCGGGTGATAAAGATAAACACCCGCGATATTAGCGAGGACATCGATCTTGTGGAAGGTAGAGATCACCCAGTCGATGACCTGGTGGATGCTTAGTTCGTCGGTGATATCACAGACTCGGTAGCTGGTCTTGCGGCCTCGGGCTTGGAGAACGGATTGGGCCTGTTGGAGTTTGTATTCTTGGAGACCGAGCAGGATCACTTGGACGCCTTGGTCTGCGAACAGCTGGGCGGTTACATTGCCGATTCCTCGAGCGGCTCCGGTGATGACGATAACCTGGTCGGAGAACTTGCCTGGGTAGATCTTGATTGGGGGAATGTTGGCACCGGCTTCTGAATCCATTGTGTCTGTATGTACTCTGTAGTGCTTTATAGAATAATATTGATTAATGTGGATAGTTTACAGGTGATATCAGGTTAAATTTATACGGACTAGCGTCCCACATCTGTCAACACAGTAATATACCGAACAGCGGGGCAAGCTTCCAGGTATGACCTTAGCCTGGTTCATGCTGAGACTGGTTATATTAAGTTAATTCACTACCGAGTGATCCGGTTTTCCGCATGAATTCAACCACAACTACAGATACAAAATCATCAAGACTTATTACCACAAAAAAAAGTAATTCTCTATCTGAGTATATAGATATGTTATCTATTAGGGTATCTGAGACAGTTGTGGCCTGCTTGGCCACACTTACTGCATTTCGAGAGCATCCATGATTGGGATCCCTGTCAGGCTTCGTCCTCATAAGCTACCTCAGCAGCAACCCGAGCAGCTTTCTGTTGGCCTTCAAGTCCTGTAAGTTTTCCTTCTTCTTGAATAAACTTTCGAGTTTGTTTAGCCTTCTTTTGTATGCGCTGCTGCATTGTTGTCTCCGTGCTTTTAATCACCTTGTCAACTGCATGGTTAAGAACTGAAGGGGACATCTAGTTCGGCTTGGCTTGAAGAGCCTGAATTTGCTTCTTCTTGAGGTGTTTCCCCTAGGCCTTTGAATGACTTATCACTGTGGGAGGTAGATGGTGGTGTTTGCTGTCCTAACTGAGCTTACGTAGACATGCAAACATGTCAACAGTGTTAAGTGTCGATGCCGATTGAGTCGACTTCTTACCTCAAGCTACATTTTGAGAGCAGGGTTCAGCCGACCCTCATCCAATCCCGGCGCCAAGCGATTGGTAACAGCGGAGCTCGATCCTCTCAAAGTGTGTGATTCGAAACCCAACCTGAAATGCTATTTTCAATGAAACCAACTTCAGGACACTTATTCCTGCTTGTACCTTTCGTATTATCGCTGTAGTATTCCTTTTGAGGCAACTTGATTTGCTTTGTGTTTCTACTCTGCCTTCGTCTAATATATATCCCCGAGCCCGTGATTGGTCTGAACGTGTGGCAGCCTTGCGAGTATGCGTTGTGCTGACCTGATTTCTCGTTGCCCCTCAATCTCCTGAATTTTGATGATCCTTCCTATCCTTGATCTTTGCCGTTGAACTTCGGGCCTTTTGTCTAAGGAAGCGAATGAATGCTCCCTACGATATTTGCTGCTATCTCGGCGCTTAACAACTAAAATGACGTTCACGCACGACTCCTACACAGTCGCCTGGATCTGCGCCTTACCGCTGGAATTGGCCGCTGCAAAAGTGGTACTAGATGCGGTCCATCCTGCACTTCCTCAACCAAAATCCGACCATAATATCTACACACTTGGGAGCGTTAGCGGCCATAATGTGGTGGTGGCCTGTCTCCCTGCTGGTGTCTATGGGACAACATCCGCTGCTGCTGTGGTGGTACATCTAAAGTCTACCTACCAAAATATTCAATTTGGATTGATGGTTGGCATTGGAGGGGGGGTTCCGCGTGAAAACCGTGATATACACCTTGGCGATGTTGTGGTCAGCAAGCCATTGGATAAATTTAGTGGTGTCATTCAGTATGACTATGGCAAAACACTTCACAGCGGACAGTTTCATCGTACAGGATCGTTGAACAAACCTCCCTCATTATTACTCAAGGTGATTGCTCAGATGGAGAGCGACTATATGCTTGGAAAAGCATCACTCAGCAATATCATGGCCAGCAACCTTCAACAAAAACAGTTTACACGACCATCAAGGGACCAACTATTCAAATCAACATACAACCATGTAGGTGACGCGTCCAACTGCTTAGCATGCGACAAGAACCAGCTAGTGGACCGCCCTGAACGGACAACAGAAGAGCCTCATATCCACTATGGCTTGATTGCTTCCGGAAATCAGGTCATGAAAGATGCTAGAACACGTGATTCGGTTGCGCAAGATCTAGACATTCTCTGTTTTGAAATGGAGGCTGCTGGAGTCATGGATGAAATCCCATCTCTGGTTATACGAGGCATCTGTGACTATTGTGACTCCCATAAACAGAAAGAGTGGCAAGCATACTCTGCTCTTGTCGCTGCAGCCTATGCAAAGGCATTGCTCATACAGGTCCCTTTACAAGACCAGAGTGTTGATCCGAAAGGCTTAATCACCGAAAGGAGCCACTGGATAGTCCCCTTCCGGAAAAACCCTGGATTTGTGGGCCGAGAAGAAGAAATCACCAAGGTTGAGGAGTTATTTGGAAAGATAAATGGGCCGTCCAAGGTCGCCATCTGTGGATTGGGTGGAGTGGGGAAAACTCAAATCGCCCTTGAATTAGCTTATCGCGTACGCGAGAGAGACCCTACATGCTCTGTATTCTGGATTCCGTGTACCAGCTACGCAAGTGTTGAAAAAGCCTACATGGGTATCGCACAAACTGTTGGGATCCAGGAAATAAAGCCAGCTGATGCAACAGAGCATGTCAAGGCCTATCTTAGTCAGGCCAGCGGCCAGAAATGGCTTCTGCTATTTGACAATGCAGATGATATGGACATGTGGGTTGGAGGTAGTGCTGGTGCAACAGACCTGGCAAATGTTTTGCCTCAGAGCAAGCAAGGCCATATTCTTTTTACTACTCGCAACCAAAAGTTGGCGGTGAGACTGGCATCACCTTTTGTGGTCAATGTCTCCGAGCCGGATGCAGAGACTGGTGTTAAGATTCTGGAAAAGGCACTGCTGAGGAAAAATCTGCTTGAGAATAGTATCAAAACCATTGCTTTTCTTACACAGTTAATGTTTCTTCCACTGGCAATCTCCCAGGCAGCAGCATATATCAACTCCAATAACATTGAGCTCTCTGACTACACCTTACTCTTGAAGGAGCAAGAGTCGGATGTCATTGACTTACTCAGTGAAGACTTTGGAGATGATGGGCGGTATCAAGAGATTCAGAATCCAGTTGCTACTACCTGGTTGATCTCATTCCAGCAGATTCGGCAGTTAGATCCACTGGCAGTGGACTATCTATCATTCATGGCCTGTATCAGCCCACGTGATATTCCGCAATCTTTACTTCCTGAGGCCGCCTCCAAAAAGAAGAAGATTGATGCAATTGGACTTCTCAAGGCCTTCTCCTTTGTCAGTGAGCAAGTCCAAAACCACGCTCTCAGTCTCCATCGGCTAGTCTATCTCTCCACTCGGAATTGGCTGCGAAAGCAGGGCGAATTTGCACTGCATATACGAAAAACAGCCGACCACTTCAACCAAGCTTTCCCAAATGATGACCATGAAAATCAAAAAATTTGGAGAGAATATCTACCACATGCCCTTTCATTGATTGGTGAAAATGATTTTAAAGAGGAGCGAGAGAAATACATAAGATTGGTTCGGAATATTGGGAAGTGTCTGCGGACAGACGGAAGATACCGCGACGCAGCTATGTTATTTGAGGACATTGTGGACCTGCAAAGGCAAGAAAACGGTGATATCGATCTGTTAACTTTGGCTAGTATGGCCGACTTAGCATGGACATACCGTGTTCAGGGACGATGGAAGGAGGCAGAGGAGCTGGGAGTGCAGGTCATGGAGGTCTGCAGCCGAGTTCTAGGGCCAGAGCATCCTGATACTCTGACCGGCATGGCCAACCTGGCAGTGATATATGGAGAGCAGGGACGATGGAAGGAGGCAGAGAAGCTGGGAGTGCAGGTCATGGAGGTCTGCAGCCGAGTTCTAGGGCCAGAGCATCCTGATACTCTGACCAGCATGGCCAACCTGGCAGTGACATATAGACATCAGGGGCAATGGAAGGAGGCAGAGGAGCTGGGAGTGCAGGTAATAGAGGTCCGCAGCCGAGTTCTAGGGCCAGAGCATCCTGACACTCTGACTAGCATGGCCAACCTGGCATCTATATACTTGAATCAGGGACGATGGAAGGAGGCAGAGGAGCTGGGAGTGCAGGTACTAGAGGTCAGCAGCCAAGTTCTAGGGCCAGAGCATCCTGGCACTCTGACTAGCATGGCCAACCTGGCATCCACATACTTGAATCAGGGACGATGGAAGGAGGCAGAGGAGCTGGGAGTGCAGGTACTGGAGGTCAGCAGCCAAGTTCTAGGGCCAGAGCATCCTGATACTCTGACTATCATGAACAACCTGGCATCCACATACTGGAATCGGGGACAATGGAAGGAGGCAGAGGAGCTGGGAGTGCAGGTAATAGAGGTCCGCAGCCGAGTTCTAGGGCCAGAGCATCCCGACACTCTGACTAGCATGAACAACTTGACCCATACTTGGTACTATCAAGAAAATAGTCACGACGCTCTTATGTTGATGGAAAAATGTGTCAGGCTCCGTCACAGAGTACTTGGGCCTTCGCACCCACACACCATAAGCTCTGCTCGCTCTCTCAGGAAGTTGAAAGATGTGGTCAATTCATCAACTTAGAAAAATATACATATCTCCCGTTCAGGCGGAAAATGATCAGCTCGTTGGAGAAATCCGGCAAGACAGTCGGTCCCCAGCTGTGGTGATGACTAAAGCTGATGGACATGAAGCGCTCTTTAACTCTCACCAGGGTTCTGTACGACCAGCAATTTCCCTAAAAATGTTTCTTGAAACCCATCCCCTTCTTATGGCTTCTCGGGGTGGTTCGACTGTGATGCGAGGGCATGATTTACACGAAGTTGACTGAATGTTTTTGATGATCAAGAAGCTTGGCTATATAACTTAAAACTATGTTTTACAAATCCCAAATTAAAGGTAGAAAGTTAAGTGCATGGGTTCTTACCATAGCCATACAAAATACAGTCAACTATGCGCATTCCTTGCGTAATATCATGTGCCTGCCGCATCTGAATTGGATGATGCTGATATATTAATCTCCCACCTTGAAGACACTGAACAAGAGGCAAAAACAGAACCAATCACTCTTCCCTCCCATCAAAACGACAGCATGACTCTCCACAGAGACATTTCTTATTCAACTGTCTCCAGTAATGATCTGAATAATCCACCGTGATCTCGCTTCCTGCCGCAATGCCCCGTGAAACCACAATAATGCGCTCCACTCCCCGCCAGTAGAATATTTGGAACTTGCTATTCGGTCGACATGAGTGATTAATGAATCGGGTGAAATTACCCATCTGTCCTTGGAAAATTTGATAGGCCCTACTGCGCGATCCACCTACCATCACATCCACACCCTCAATGCCGTTGGTGATAAGACCCGTGAACTCACCTATTACTGTGCCGCGATTGAAGTTCTACCTCTCTGTCAGTTGCATTGCAAATCATTTGTATAAATACTGTTTTTGTCAAAAAGCAATGCTAACAATGAGTAACCAGTGGGCAGCAAAAAAAGAGATACACAACTTACATAACGAGCAACGACCCCATTATTCTTTCCATTCGCGGTGCGGAACAGTTGCACCGGTACTGGACCTTGAACACCACCAAATAGCACTGGGAAACACATGCATTGATTCTTTTCAATCTCATCCGATTGCCTTTCCTTGCATACAGGACATATTTCGGGATCTATTTGGGGAACCCGACGTGGATCATCGGTCCCAAAAACAGCCGGATCTAGCACACACTCGTTGATGAACCGGTACTGGAACCCATTGGGAAGTTGAAGGTGCTCGTATGTGGAAGCTAGAGGAACTGCTTCACCCTCTGACACTGTCACCCACTCGTGGGGATGGCCGTGGTAAATATACGATGTGTCTTGTTTGATAACCTGAAGGAGGGCCCGCCATCCCGGGTGGAGAGTGTCGGCCGCTACCTCAAGGCTGGATCGGATGTGCCTTAAGCGTGTGGATAACCCCTCGCCGAATCCTGTGCGATATTTGCAGAACCGGTAAACACCAGAACTGGCGAAGATGAGACTGGCCCAGCCGCCTGCATCCTTGATCTCTTTGTAACCTCGCCAAATTGCCCTAGGTGATTTGTTAGAGAACAACAGATAGGAAGATGAAAATGGACACAAGGGTGATTACATCCTATTTCGAAGATCTTTTTCTTTCCAATCCAGAACTACGCAAGCCTCCTTCAACGCCATCATTCGTGCATCTGTTGTTGAGAGACTAGGTTTCTCGAGACGAATGGCGGCAACACGAGCTTCGAAACATTCTATCCAGTATGCCTGAACGATCATTTCTAGAGCGCGGGAAGACTGACTTTGATTGTAGTATTTCAGACATAAGGTGTTGATCTCACGGAATACCTATCCACTTCAGCTTAGTCGATGGCTATGCCGATGGTCCCAAATATTTACCTCGACGCTGACACCTGTGCGGATATTAATCCTGGGCTCTATAATCTATTTCAGTTAGGCATTTCATTTTTATTTTTGCACAAAGGACTTACAGAAGTAAAACTACTCAGCTGGACAGGTGAGTGCAGCTGTCGCCATATTCCAGCTATGAGCTTATCGGCAGAGGTCGGTTCTAGTATAGGTAAAGAAAACTCCTGTCGTGGCTTTTTTCGCTGCGGAAATCTGGTGTCACTGTGAACTTGTCGTATGGGTTGATTGGGACAATTAGAGTCGGTGGCGTTAAAGGTCAAGCTCCCACTGTCACCATTGTTTGATTCAGTCAGGCCGGTGGCAGTCACTCGAGCTAGTCGAAGTCCGCTCATGGTCTTGCGCCGCTTGCACGAATGGCGATCCGCATCATCAGAGAAGCAATGCGAGTCGGAACCGCAAGAGGCGTCTTCTGCACGATCCTAAGTCCATGGTTACTCTTTGCACTTTCTTTGCACTTGTTCAAACCGGTGGGAAACCTACTCTTGGGTCAGGCATTGACGCGGGAGTGAGCGATGGCAACGACACTACCTTCCCACTCCCAAGATCGATGCAGCCCTGGAAAAGTCAGGAACTGTATCTATCATAGGTGTTATCAAGACTAACCAGGAACAAACCCCTCTTCTGTGTCGAGATCGGTTCATTAGTGCATAGTGACGCTTCGATTCTGAGGTATAGCTGGGGATTGTCATTCTCTTTTACGCCGCATTTCTCACCCGCATACGTTTGACTGCTACTCCGCCTGATTGTCTGTGCGGCCGAGGCAAGTTGTGCTGGGAAGGCTGGATTGTGAAGGAGGTTACTCAGCTGGGAGACCAATGGTAAAGGCACAGGATCCATGATATATCAAAAAATTATCCTCTTCAAGAAGTAAAAAACACCACGCGAAGATGAACCTGAGTCATTGTTTTCATTTCCTCGATATTCCTTGGGAGCCAAGAAATCGCAAATTCTGCCCGGGCAGACGGGCTGACTCATTCATCTTGCAATCATGACGCTATCCAAGACCTATTCTTCGTTGCGAGAATAGACAAGCGCTCAATGGAATCAACTGCTATATAAAGTCGATATAAATGTGAAAGAATGATTATGTAGCCGGTGCTTACTGTTCCCTGAAGACGATTCTGACATACATGTGTTGTGGAGGATATCCATAGGGTCTAACACTTCACCCCAACATACGGACTCGCCACCCCACCTACCCTACAAATTTAAGAGTCGGTTGAGGAATGAAGCAGCCAATGGAAATTCCACGGCTTGCAGAGATTCTCTCTTGAACCTATAAAGGAGTGGACTTCTTCCCTTGCCATCCCTTTCCCAAAAACTATACCCACCGTCGTCCATCATGTCGGACCCCCAGTATCTGAGTAGGGAGAAGTTGTCTACTTCTTACACTTATGACAAGCGGTCAGGATGGCGGCGCTTTCGTGCATTGAATCTATGCAGGGGCATGTATCACGATGTCCGTCGTCGGCTGCCCTACTACTGGAGTGATATCCGAGATGCATTGACCTATCGAACAATTGCAAGTACAATCCGGATGTACTTTGTCAAGTAAGTAATTAGATTGACCTCTTTAATACGATCCTCACCTAAGATATGCAGTATTCTCCCTGCGATGGCTTACACGTTGGATATGTATCGACGGACCGGTGAATTCTATGGAATCAACGAAGCGCTCTTCTCCTCGGCCCTCGCCGCTATGGTTTTCAGCATTTTGGGCGCACAGCCACTAACTATCGTTGGCATTACTGGACTGATATCGTTGTTCAATTATACAATATACGACATTGTTGTCATATATGAGCCGGCTATATATGCCAACTTCATGTGTTGGACTGCAATCTGGGCGGCGATATTTCACTGGGTTGTTGCTGTTTGCAACCTCTGCGACTATATGCGGTATGTGACGGACTTTTCTTCTGAATCATTTGGTGCATATGTAGGGATCATTTATTGCAGTAAGCCTCCAATCCATCTGATTCGACAGTCTGATGCTAATTCAAGCAGTAAAGGGAGTTGAGGAGCTTGTGAATGAGTTCACTGTTTACGGTCCGACAGCAGGTTTCATGAGCTGCATGATTGCTATCTTATATTTTCTCTCAATATACGGCCTTGAGTGGTTGGGTTCCAGCACAGTCTGTCGACCATGGTTTCGAGGAATCCTTGCTGATTACGCTTATGTGGTATGCTCGCTCGTTCCGTCTAGCCTTTTGCAACTGTCGTCTTACCGTGTGTACCAGATTGGGACCATCTTCTGGGTAGGATTTGCACATATCCCCGGAAACCTTAAGGAGACTGGTATCTCGTTCATCCCTATCAGTCGAGCCTTCTACCCGACACAGCCGCGTGGCTGGCTGATTCACTTCTGGGAGTTGGAGGTGAAATGGGTCTTTGCAGCCCTGCCTTTTGGGTTCTTGGTCATGCTACTGTTCTATTATGACCATGTAAGTCACTTTCTGGCAACTATAGACACAACTTTGCCATAGTATACTAACCTCCACAGAATATCAGCAGTCTCACAGCCCAGGCTAGACAATTCCCTCTGAAGAAGCCTGCCGGCTTCCACTGGGACTTTTTCCTCCTAGGATGCACAACCTTCCTCGCCGGCATTACCGGTATCCCAATGCCAAACGGTCTCGTCCCACAGGTAAAAACCCTCCACCTCACCTCTATAACGAAGCCTATGAAGAAAAACTCCAAGCTTACCATTCCAGGCCCCCGTACACACCGACTCCTTAACCATCTACGAAACAGATCTCCACATCATTCCCACCTCAGAAGGCGAAGGCGCCGAACTCCGCCGCCCCATTGTCAAAGCCACTGCCGTCGTCGAGCAACGCGTCTCGCACTTCCTAATGGGCCTCGCTATAATCGGCACCATGACCGGCCCGCTCCTGATAGTCCTACACACCATGCCGGCCGCCGTCTTCGCTGGTGTCTTCTTCATCGTCGGCTGGGGCTCCATCGAAAGTAATGGCATCCTCCAAAAGATGATCTTCCTTCTCCGCGAGAACCGCTTTATCCAGCGCGATGATCCTCTACTGCGTGTCCGACGGCGCAAAATCATCCTCTATATCTCCTGTCAGGCGATTGGGGTCGCGGCTTGCGTGGCGATCTCTCAGACGATTGCCGCGATTGGGTTCCCAATCTTGATTATTGCTTTGATTCCGTTCCGGGTGTGGATTATACCGAAGTGGTTTAGTCAGGAGGAGCTGGATGTGTTGGATGATCTGACGGCGGATAATAGTGCGGTGTTAGGGAGTTTGGGGGGTCCGCCGAAGTTCCCGGCGGTGGAGCTCACGGAGACGGAGAATTATGGACTTGAGAGACGGTATTCGGAGCAGAGACGGGGGATAACTCATCAGAGGATGGGGAGTATTCGTCGGTGATTGTGGGAAGTATTGATATGGCTTGCGCAGGGATGGTTTTGAATTCGTCTATAGGATTGTATTACATCTATTACATCCATTTACTTAGAACAAGTAGAAGGAGAGGTTTGGTAAAGGGAATATACACTATTATGAAATTTTTAGCTGTCTAGACTATTGTTCAGATTATAAACGGCTATACTCGCTGATGGTAGTACGGGGGTCAAAGGTCCCTTTCACTTATTGACAACAGTCTCCTCAACCATCTACGATGACTTCGCCAGCTGGCTTTCCTCCCCTGTTACCATATTCAAGCCGGTTCTCTTGTTACTATTACAATTCCAGATCTCCCACTAGATGTAACCGTGAGGGAGTATTTTGGCTGGCAGCAATCGCGGGGGGACTCTCAAACTTATAAACTCAACATTGAAAAAGCATGTGATGTGGCCCTAACAAACGGCCTCGATCTGAGCCACATAGATAAGGATACTGTAAAGACGCCGACTTCTTCATCAGACATGGTGTGATAGTAGGCTGTTCGTGGTTCAAGAATGGTAAAATAGACAGTCCAGCACTACCCTACATCTAGGCAGTCGTTTACATTGGTTTCACATGCTTCATGATATACACTACAAGGGCTATCATGGTCACAACTGATTCTCGTATCTAGGTAATGGGTTCAGCGTGGGAGAGTTGTCGGGATCTTATATAGCCTATTACCTCGACAATCTACATAAGACTACGAGTTCATTGTTTATGACTAGGACGTGGTATTGCTGCTTAACCACCTAAGTGCCAATAATCATCTCTCCTAGACACAACTATGTATGTCTATGGACTGAGATGAAATAGAACGTGAATTTTGTTAAGTTTCAACTCTATTCCAGGTTGTCCTCCAATTCAAGCTGTGCCATTTGTAGGTATTATGTCTGTAAAGACAACACACGTGTACATCTTTCTGTTACCTGTAAGTTCATTGGCTAAATGCATAAAAGGCAGACAGGCTGTAATTGAATATTGCTTGAAGTTGTATTATATCAAATAATAGAACCATAGGATGAGCAAATTAGCCACATCTGTCTCTTTCCGTGATTCAAAATCCCGACATTCTAGAGATACTTATCTAGGAAAGCAAGTTGTGCCGCAATATTCTTCTTAAAGGGACAGCCATGATAAACTTCAAAGTGGCCACAGTCCAACTTTAGCAACTCCTTAGGTTCCCCAGCGGTGTGAAATGCGTCCAGTTGTATTTGTGGATCAATCAGAGAGTCCTTGAGACTGACAGCCATGAATAGTGGGCTTGGGCGTAATTTGACGACATAATTCTTTGGCTCTGATCGTATCGCATGGAATAGTGACTGGAGAGTGATTTTGTTTTCCCGGCGGGGTTCAAAGCTCTGGGTGTGTTGATAATGTCGAAATGTCTCCTCTGTCCCCACCATGGTCCCGTTCACGGGGTTCTGCGCTTCCTCCAGGGTCTCAGGATATGTACGAATATATGTAGGGTCGGACGAGGTAGTCTCGCCTCTATCGGCGAAGAGCTTGTCAAGGATAACTGCCGGAAGACGCGACCTTGTGCTAGTACCAGACATGAAAGGTACCTGACTCAACACCACTTTGACTCGGGGGTCAGTCGCACCCACGATTAGGGCAATTCCTCCAGAGAAACTGGAGCCCCAGATGGCGATACGGGCAGGGTCAACATCCAACTGAGTTGATGTGTAATGAACGACATCGTGTGTATCTTGTGTCTGCTCATAGTGGCTGGAATGATGGCGCGGGACTCCACTCCGTCACTCTCTCCCCAGTTCCTATGGTCGTAGAGGATGACGGCATATCCTGCCCTCTGGAATTGCTCAGCATAAGCGGGAAGATGATGCTCTTTGATTCCAGACAACTGATTTAGGTTTGGAATAATAAGCCTCACTGCATGTATGATTAAGGCTTAAGAGCCTACCTACCCCTGCAGACATGATCACCACTGGAGCCTTGGTGCCAGCAGGATAGAACCACCCCCGAAGAATTGTCCCATCATGCGTTTTGATCTCCACGTCCTGCGGCATATTGGAAACCATGCGCGAGGTGAATAAATATGCTTGATATTTACATGAAGAGAAAGCCGTGAGTTTATATGGTTCTCCAACAAGATCCCTAACATAGCTGCTGAATAGTTGGCCGATGCCTCGGTAAACATCAAATGGATCACTCATCGCCACCGACGCTAAAGTCAGTTCTGTCGCCCACTGGGGGAAGAATTTCTAGGCGTTCATATCATCGCTGTACTAAATTTGAACCTCAGAATAGTTCGAGTCTCATTCAAAATTGTTCAACACCGCCCAGTACGAGCGAGACATATTTTATTTCTATTCTTCTACTAGTATGAATGATGGTACGAACAGTGGAAATCGGTGCATAAGATACCAAATCCGATTCTTCTCGAGTATCAGGACTGCCATTGCCTATTCCTTGTCGAGGTACTTTCCATATTTAACCGCCTCGTTCCTCTCCATCCATTGTTGCCAGATATTCTCTTCCTGGACTGGTGGAATCATGCCATTCACGCGCCAGTTGTGTGCAGGATGTTCATAGATGTTGTATTCCAACAAGAGCATTGATACTATCAATAAAGCCGAGGCGAACTTCTCCACTGGGGAAGGGGCGAGCTGCGTGGTCGATGACGAAGAACGCGGTATTTGGGGGCGATATGCCGCCGCTGTAAAAGGTACCGATTCGATTTTCGTGGAAAAAAAAAGTTGACGAGGAATACAGGGATGCCGTGCTTGACGTAATTATCGGTGATACCTTTTGCTAGGGTAGCTTTTTCGGCCTTCGACAAGGTGTCGGGCGTGATTTTAAAAGTCTAGCGAGGCATGGTTTGCTGATAATACCAGTAAGTGGTAGAAAAGCGACGTAGTCTGGAGATAATCTGGAGATAATCTGGGGTAGTTACCAGTTTGAGTTAGTGTATTTATATCTCTCTCACTTGAAGAACTGCGGGCTTTGACCGAGGACCAAGGGCAAATGTTGTTCTGGATTATGATACCAGGCTCACTCATCAACCTAGGTAGTGATGCGTAAATAATCGCCGAGGGCCGAATGGCAACTGGCGATGACTGATCTACTCCGAGTATCATGCCAACCTACATCTCGATCCGGTCGTCGTAATTGATTGTGATATCACTCATCAAACCACCCTCGGCTCCAGCGTTCGCGAGGGTTGTCCAGCATAAGAGACAGGTGCTTTCCCGTCAGATTGGCCGCACCAGTCTTTTATCTCTTCAGTATTATCCATCTGCTACAGAACCCACAATGCCCTCGATTCTCCAAGCCGATGTTTATGTGTCTTCACGCCTCCCCCTCGGGGTCAAGCGAGGGGGAGAGCCAAGCTCCTTCTCGCCAATCTCTTGCACTCTAATCCACGGAGATGCAGAGGCTGTCATAGTAGACACACCCATTTCTCAAACCGAAGACCTTGTTCTCTGGATTAAGGAAACCGCGCCGAAAAAAGACCTTCGATATGTTTACATCACCCATGGCCATGGTGACCACTGTGGGAGACGCGATGACGGACATGGGCTTACCAGCTGGTTCGGGTTCATCTTGGGCGCTGCGCTCGGAATGAGCGTCCCCGTCCTGGGGCATGGGTGACCCTTCCAGCTCTGTGCCAGGCCGGGTAAACAGGGGGGAACGAGCAAGCAAATCCTTGTCCCCCTCGTCCTCGCGCGACGTGGTCAGCGCCGGCTTCCAATAACGCTGCTGTGTCGGGGTGGGGGTGGGAGTGGCAGATGGCTCGGTGGCTGCATAGGACTGTTCAGCCGGGGGCTTGCGCGTGACGAGGCCAAGTTGATCAAGGAATAGCCCAAGGCCGGCTATCTCTTCAGCTGTTGGGCGAAGGAAGTCAGCCGGGAGTTCCCTAGCCTTGGTGAGGTCAGCAGGGCACGGGGTGAGATTGTAAGAGCGACCGCGGCCGCCTGAGTTTTGTATGTCTGTAACGCGGTTGATGTCACTGTACTGCGGAAGCACTGGCCCAACCTTCGCGCGCTTGCTACACCTGGTACGGTAGCGCAAATGCAAGGACAAGTCAAGCCCGAGATTTTCGACGGGGTCTGGCGTGCATTATTCCCTGGTGATCAAATTCTTCCCAGCCCAGAACTTGCTAAGGCGATGAAATCCCCAGTCTTCGAGCTCGAAGGCAACAAATTCCACGCGGTTGAGGTCGGTCACACTGATACCGATGATACCACGGTGCTTCATGTGCCTAGTATTAAGCTCGTGGTGGCGGCGGGGGACGCGGTTTATGGAGATGTCCATCAGTTTTTTGGAGAGGCCAACACAACCGAGAAGAGGAAAGAGTGGCTTCGCGCGCTTGACACCATTGAGGCTCTGCAGCTACATATAGCTAAACGCGTGACCTTTTGATGTGGTGACCAGCTCAGGAAGGAGACCAGCTCAGGAAGGAGACCAGCTCAGGAAGGAGACCAGCTCAGGAAGGTGACCAGCTCAGGAAGGTGACCAGCTCGCCCAGGAATTACGTTAGTACTTTCCAAGGTTCCCGTCAGTGGCCATATACGCAGCGGAAATCAGTCGTAGCTCCCTTATGAGTCACCCCGTAAACTTTCGAGTAGTAAGACCCTGCATCTCTCTCTTCCATCGCTGAACTTCTCATGCTACCGTGATAATCACAACCACAATATCATACCGAACTCCCTCGCGACAGCAACACTCACAATCATCATCCAAAGCGAACCCTACCCCATTTACCCATAACCGGAAGCGCACCCCACCCCAGGGCCACCGTAACAACAACAGCAATGAGTCAGAAGAGACCAGTTGAAAGTCCCGAGCCGCTGGAGCAGGAACAGCGCCGCCTGAATGACGAAATACGAGTCACCAAGCGACGAGCCAAAGGGCACGGCTCCTTTAATGCCCAGTTTTGGGCAAACTCACAAGAGTTGGAAATTCTGAGGCTCCAACGAACGGAGACCGATAGGAAGATCTCGCTGAGGAACTTCCCAGGCACTCCGTCGGAGTGGGAGCAGACTGAGAAGGCCAAAGATATCTTCCAAATGATCAAGGCCCAGCAAACTACAATCAAATTGTACCAGAGGCGCGCCGATGAGCTGGATGCGACGAAGGGTGACAAGAAAAACAAGCGAAGCTTCAGGGATGCTTTCATGAAGCTCTTCACAACGAGCAAGATGGGCATCGGTATATCACAAACGGGGACTGGCACCAGAGATTCGCGCCAGCAGTCTGCCTTCCGGGAAGAGCTGATTTCGCTTGGAGATGCAAAGCATCCAAAATACGATTGGCTGTGGTGTCCAATTATAAGCGATTGGTGTGAGGCAACCACTGTACAGGCGGCACATCTTTTCCCCCACATGCATGGTCAGGAGGTTATGGACAGTATCTTTGGGAAGAAGACACCCCCGGAGCTATTCTCCGCTCGGAATGGGATGTTGGTCCCGATGGCTGTGGAAAGGTTTTTCGACTCAGGCAAATTTGTTATTTGCCCTGACCTACCAGACCGGCCAGCATTGGCAGAGCTCCTTGCCTGGATTCGACAGGATTCACGCGAGTATCGACTCAAGATACTGGATTTGACATGGGACAAGCTTGATCATCCACTGTCCCCGAACACAACCGAGACATGGAGATCGCGGGATGGAAAAAAACTGGAATTCCGGACGAGCTTTCGGCCTGCAGCACGATACCTGTATTTCCACTATTGTATCCAAATATTGCGTCGGGCCTGGGGCCATAATAGCTCGAGGGGCTCGGTTTCCGTATTGGAGGATGAGGCTGGAAGACCATTCTGGGGCACACCGGGCAGATATATGCCCAAAAATATGTTGCTTGCCTTGGTTGAAGAGGTGGGCCATGAGTACAAGGGGCTTTTGGACGGTGCTGGGAGCAATAAATCAGAACCAACACTGCTACTAGAAGTTGCCAGTGCACAAATCAAGACCAGGCCTGCACTGAAGGATGTGGACTGGCATCCAGAGGATGAGACTGATGAAGATGAAGATGATGAAGAGGATTCTTATTGACGTGTTTCTTTGTTGTTTGTTTTCTTGTTTGACAGACTGTCTTAAGGCTACGCGGATTGTTATACTTATTTTTAATTTCCCTCCCCCCCCCCAAAAAATCCATGGGTGGATCACTCAAAAACCCGAAAGCGGTGTTATCTTAACGTTCTTCCATTATATACTAGACAGGTCTCGAAATTATTCCTCTAGTAAGCGAGGAGCATTAAGTACATGTATGTAGAGACTAAGCTGTCCAAGAAGCAAAGAACCACCCATCCATCTCATCTGATTACCATTTCCACCACCCAAGATTGTCACGATTGACAGCGTCGAATACCTCTACTAGTAAACAACGTCTAGTAGTAGAGAGGGTTCTCGGGGTCAGTGAAATCGAAAATGACAGTCGAGTGAGGCTTGGCTCCACCACGGTTAGCGAACTCGCGGGTGAAATCAATGGTGCGGTTGAAGCTCAGGCTGCCGTCGTCGTTGAGGTCGATGTACAGAGCCTTGAAGTCGGCCGGGGTGTTGATGAGGCCGATATCGCCGGTCTGGACGAAGTAGTCGGTCACAACGAGGTGCTTCTGGTCGGGGGTGACCTTGACGTAGTGAGGGCCGATAGTGGGCTGGTCCTCATCGGGGTCGTCGAGGCGTTTGACGTTGTTGAGGTCGCTGATGTCTAGGGCGGCGATGTGGTTGGCGGTGGTCAGGGTGAGGTAGATGAAGCGGCCGTCCTGGGAGATGTCGGTGCTGTTGATGTTAGTATTTGTGGTATGAGGAATGTTGAACAGAGTGAACATACTAGATAGCAACAGTGTCGCGAGCCTTGGGGCCGAGGTCGTAGAGGAGCTCAGCGACACCGGGTTTACCGTTCTGGTCCTTGCGCTCAGGGTAAATGATCCAGACTTGACCAAGGTGGACGGCCGTGGCGAGAGCAGCTCCTTCGGGGTTTCCGGGGATGAACTTGACGTCCTGGATACCACCGCCCTGTAAAACTGTTAGCAGTGACCGAGAGATAGCAAGAGAAGGGAGCTCACATCGGGAATGGTAATGGTGTTGAGGATGTGCTTGGTGTCGAGGTCCCACAGACGGAGAGTGTTGGCGCGGCGAATACCGGTGCTGGGAATGAGGATACTGATGGGCTCGACGAAGTCGGATGTCAGAATGAGCTTCCTTTCCCAGTCAATGCTCAGACCGTGAGGGGAGAACTGCTCGCCGAGGATGTTGACGAGACCGTCAAGGTCCTCGGGCCATTCGTGGATAATGTTGAAGTCAGCATCAGTCTCGACGAGACGGCCGGGGCTGGTTCCAAGGGCGGAACCCATGTAGGTGATGTAGAAACCGCCATCGGGCTTCGCGCGGATCTCATCCGCAATGGAGGAGAGGATGGCACGGTTGCTCTGCTTGAACTTGGGGCGGTAGGGGTTGGTGGTGTCGAAGTAGAAAGCAGTGTCCTGGGGATGTTAGCCGCGTGCAATCGGACGCCTAGGGTTCAACATACCTGTGTCTTGAGCAAGGACAGGAGGCCACCTCCAACTATGGTCTTGCCATCAAGAGACGGGCCAAGATGGTGAGGGTCGTTGCCGCTGGAGGGGACATCGGTAATCCACAAGAGAGTCCCGAAGGTGTCGTCGTCCAGACTGTAGGTGGCAAGGAAATCCTTGTGCTCCTTGTCACCAGCACCAGTCCAGAAGTAACCAATCTTCTTGGGCTTGATGTCGCTTGCCTGGAAGGGAGGGCTATCCAGGGCAGCAGTGGGGACCTGCAGGATAGGGAGAGGAGGGACTAGGCCGTTCAAAGCCTCAGTTACACCAGGGATGTGAGGAATCAGCGGAGGCAGAGAGATCGAAAGGGCCTGCCCGAGGGAGACCAAGGGAAGCAATTGAACAAGGGAGGACAACATATTGAAGAAGCGTCCAATGAGCGACTAATGTCTGTACAATGAACAAGAAGAAAAGGCTTAGAAGGAGTGGAACGGTCCCGAAGGCTGATGATCTCTGAGAAGATTTGAGCAGATTAATCGAGGGAGACGGCCTTTATAAGCCTTTCGTGCCTCCATCTTGTATGATTCTGAAGCCTCGATGTCTTTCTCCTGAACCATCTTCGAGTGTCGACACTCTGTTGCCGTGCGACATTTGTGCTAAGAGCACGCAAGCTCGATAGCCCCTTCGCGATCTATAGAGAGTTTTCTCGATCTATCGCAAGAGATATTGATCGACTTCCAGGTGCACCGGATGTGGAAAGCATACACCATCGCCTTGCCTGCAAGTATAATGTGATGAGCATGGTGCAGAATTCTCCTATTGCACATCAGTCTCCGCGATAGCGTCATCCCCCACACGAACGGTCATACAGACATCGGTTCTGGGGATGAAGCAACACTCGGATCATACTGCGATGTCGTGACCCAGGCTAGAGTCAGGGCAGACCAAGGCACGGTACGCTATTGGGGCTGAAAACCAGGAACCCCCCGATGTCTAGGACGAAAGAAGGAAATGATCGTGGGAGAGAGGAGCAGAGTTGGTGATTTCCATGACGAATACGAGTTCTACTGGTGGTTGAGGTTAGACAGAATGCATGGAGCGACACCAGATGGAATAGATCAGTTCAGAATCCAGATTCAGGGAATGATGATCGCCGCCGGGAGCGCCAGGTAATTCCCACCTACCAGGGTCCATGAACTATACGCTGCTAGGAAGTTCGTTCGCGGTTGCAGCACGGCGTGGCTGCAATGTAGTGGCGACACAAGCACCTGCCGTGTCCAGACTCCAGGCTTCCATGGCATTACTCCGCACCTGCTTAGACTCATCGCTCAGTACCTGATCAGACCGTCCAATAAGGCGCATTGCCTCCTTTATTGCACTAGTCAGGAAACGGCATGTCGTGAGTGATCACCGAGTCAACTCCACACAATGTCAGTGCCCGAGTCCCTGCGTAGGCCCATGAAAGGAATAGAGTTCAATAACGATGAACAAGAAACGTCGAAGAATAACATCATCCACGCTGCCAAGGCGTTTGCAAAAGCTCCGGCCCTATGATCGCTGGGTTAAAGCGGGGGCAAAGTAGGGCTTGTATAACGACATGCTTGGCATCATGAGCTCATCGAATCATCACAGTCTCCCTTTTTCTAGAATTTGTCACATCCTGCTAGTCAGGATTTCTGACTAGGGGTATGCACCCTTGCCGATCCAATTTCGGGGTTTGCATCTCAGTAGAAATCGTCAGTTAGAATGCAGATGTTGTGATTCTTGCAGTTCGATCGATATGCACCCTGCCAGGTACCAGTGGTTGTACGGGTATAACATTTACCAATCGCCCGATCAAGTAGAAAACTTGTACTTCGCAGCAATAATTCGTTCAGCCAAGGAGCACTTGAGTTTCTCTCTTTTCCACCAGCAGAGAACATCACGATGCACTCCAAACTTCTTCTGCTGCTTGCTGCAGTTCCCTCTCTCCTTGCCTCTCCCTCGCCAGTCAAGCGCTCTGGCTTCAGCAGCGGCCAGCCCATTGACGACAGTGGCAAGGGAGCTCCCCTTCTCGGTGCGACCACTATATCCCACTGAGGTACGGCTTGACTAACACTATTATTCTTCCAGGTGGTACCGACCATCACCGCGATGTCCAGAACCCGGACAACCTCGGTGCCCAGTCCACCGATAATGGCATTGTGCCCAACCTGAAGTGGAGTTTCTCCGACTCCAAGACAAGACTTTTCCCTGGTGGTTGGGTTCGCGAGCAAGTCCTCCAGGATCTGCCTCAGAGCCATGACGTCTCCGGTGCCCAGCAGCACTTGACCAAAGGGGCCATCCGAGAGCTACACTGGCATCGCGTGGTATGTACGTTCACCTTCTCCTAGGGTTTATGCTAACTAGAATAAAGGCCGAATGGGGCTTCGAGTATGAAGGCTCCCTCCTTCTTTCCGCTGTCGATGAGAACGGATCCTGGACTACTGAGAAGCTGGAGACGGGCGATATCTGGTACTTCCCCAAGGGCGTTGCTCACAACGTCCAAGGCCTAGACGACCAGAACGAGTATCTCCTTGTCTTCGACGACGGTGACTTTGAGAAAGTCGGGTAAGTCATTACTCAACTTCCAGTTAGAGCATCTGCTAACAAGTCAGCACAACCTTCATGATCGACGACTGGATCAAGCATACCCCTCGTGACATCCTGGCTAAGAACTTTGGCGTCGACGCATCTGTCTTTGACACCGTCCCCGAGAAGTTCCCCTATATCCTCAACAGCACTGTCAGCGAGGAAGCAGCAAAGGATGAACCTCAGGGTACCTTGAGGGGTAACAGTTCCTACGTATACCACACCTACGATCATCCCTCCGAGCCTGTCCCGGGCCAAGCCGGTACTTTCCGTCGGATTGACTCCAGGAATTTCCCTATCTCTACCACTATTGCTGCCACTATTGTTGAGCTTGAGCCAAATGGACTCCGCGAGCTGCACTGGCACCCTAACGTATGTTTCATCAACCTATTCGAACCACTATACTAATCGCTATGCAGGCTGAAGAATGGCTCTACTTCCACAAAGGCACCGCTCGCGCCACTGTCTTCATCGGTGACTCCAAGGCCAGAACCTTTGACTTCGCTGCAGGTGACACTGCAGTTTTCCCCGACAACAGCGGTAAGCCGGACTGTCCTTCTCTTTGCGCTACCCTCACTAATAACAATGCTATCGCCAGGTCACTACATCGAAAATACCTCCGATGACGAGACGCTCGTCTGGCTCGAATTCTACAAGAGTGACCGCGTAGCAGACATTTCCCTCGCCCAATGGCTAGCTCTCACTCCTGCCGACACCGTAGCCAACACCCTCAAGATCGACATCGAGGTTGTCAGGCAGATCAAGAAGGAGAAGCAGGTCCTGGTCCATGGCAATTAATTCACATTATGATGTTGGTGGGGTCCACGTTGCTGTATCTGCCGGGATCTCAATGAAAGGGGTGGACATAATTCTAAATGTTTATATAATTATCTTCTTCTAGCGAGAGAGTCGTGATAATCGAATTTCATTATTTTTAAGTATCCTTTTGAACTAGGTCGTGTTTCATACGTGGGCAGAGTGTAGTAACTGGCTTTGTATATTATTATTTCAAAGCTCTTACTATAAGTAGATTGAAAACCTTGCCTGCAGATTTATCGCAGATTTTTAGTATAACTAATGATATAGGTTCCTGTAGACCTAAAATGCCTTGTATGTTTATTGTGCTGCACACTAGAATTATAGGGATGCCACTTCTTTCACACCTCTTGGTATGTCGACGAGAGAGAATCCATTGAATGATATACATCACGAGTAAATACTGTGCAATGCCTGTTTATCATCTACGTAGACTTCATCAGCAAGGAGTGAGGTTGTTTAGGGACACAGGGACAACCAATACCTGGCCCTCGCGGTTAATAGAAAGACGGCTGCATAGCTAGGTTATCATTCACCGGGGTGATATTTAGCTACATATACTACCTTGTAGTTGCATACAATCAGACTGGTTGTTTTGGAAAGCTATTTAGTTCCGATGTGTCCCGAGGTGCCCTGGATATATATTTCAACGCTCAACTAATAAGTTAAGGATCGTTTTATTACCTCGGATGATGAGATTGATATCCTAGGATGGGCGATAATAGGAAAGATAATTCAGAAATCTCAGAGATGTTCTTTTCGGTTACTCGCACGTTGAATTCAAGTATGCCCGCTGCAAACCAAATCCCCAGCGTTCTAACGTGATACTTCAACTTGATAAGTGATGGATAAAAAGGGATTATTATTAAGCATAACTAGAATCGCTTGGCGGAGAAGAAAATGTACTCCAGGGGATCAATTAGTTGGTTGTCCAAAAGTGGACAAGCGCCTTGGCGTCATGGGATCCAAAATGGTGTCGTCATCCAAACAAAGTCATATGCCCAAATCCTCTTGCTCGATCATCTACCATTCCCAACACCTCTCAAAGTCATTAAGTCTGACAAGAACGCGAATACAATACAGAATCTGCTGCTTCTAGCGAATAATCTGACCCAGCCTGAAATCTACCGCCCCGAATCATCCCGTCGCGATGTGGGGAGCTTCTACCGTCAAGCGAAATGGAAAGGAGGACAGCGCCCATCCGAACACGACGCATTCTGGACTGGTCGAGAAGTTGAAGAAGCGCCTCAATCGGTTTCGAAAGGAATGGGGACCTCTTCTCGCGGCGAAAGAGGATTGGGATGACGAATATAACTTTTCTTCCGGGAGACATGCCGGACAGAAGGTTGTGTCGGTTCATCATTAAAAGAAATCTCAACTCTGTCCACACGTTCGACATTATCTACAACTTGAGTCTATTATTGATTTGCGTTGTTCAGCGCTGGCGCGACTGGTATTCTTCGTCTTTCACTTGCACCCAATTCTCCCGACCTCATGATGGAGAATCAGATACCCAGTACGAGGATTGCACCCTAGGCGCTTCTTCTACTATGGACATGGCTGCACCCCCCTTCTATGTTTGTTGTGGTTCATCTGCAAGCCTGCCCCGCAGATATGATGTCGCTGCTAGCCATCTTTCTTCATCGTCCGTTGTTCACTTCCAGTCTTGAATGTATCAGGCAGTCCAGAATGTGAATGCTGCAGACTCTTTGTATGCGATCGGATCTGGCGCATAGTAGAGGCAAGGAAGGATGTAGATGCGGGGTTGGCTTGCGTTGCTGGAAAGGCCCGTTCAGGGTCGAGCTTGATATCATGGTCGATATCTCGGTGGGTCGTCTCTTTCGCAATCTGGGCTTGACGATACACCGTCCAGCAAGACCAGGAACCAAATATGATGAGCGTAAGGGGAATAACTATCACCCAGTACAGCCAGAAGGGGGATCCGGAGAAGGTAGGGAGGCTAAAGAGAGTCTGATTTACTATTCTCAGTGCCCGACTTTGAGAATGGGCAAAGGTCACCTACCGCAATGTACGTGGCCGGGAAGAAAATCGCGGTCAGGACTGTAAGTGATTTGAGCGCCGACCCGTCGCGCTTGGAGGCCTCTGATATTTTCTTGGACTCAATGGCGACAGAAACACCTACCATGTTATCGCGCTGGGTGAGGAGGCCATAGATCTAGACAGCTCGTCAGTCATGCAGTTTGAAGGCTGGTAAGCGGCTTACCGCCGTGATTTGATTGTCAGCTCTCCTCTCATTATACTTCAGATCAATCTGGCGAAACTTGAGTAGTAGCTCTAGATTCCCGATCCACTGTCGATACTGGTCCTTCGGGCCTTTGGTGCAGATGAATGATGAGGAGATCTGCGGTTCAAAATCTTTGAACGTCTGGTTAATTAGCTCCAGGTAGCCCTGGATTGACTCTATACGTCGATGGGAGAGGGAGATGTGAATTTTGGCTACGTGTCCGAGTCGGGAAAGCTCGCTGTCGTGGGCAGGAGCATCTGCGGCCGGAATTTGGAGCCACGCGTGTTGACCAGTTGCCTTCTCCACGATACTGAGCTCATGGCGAATCTTCTGCATGAACATCATGTTGGTCGCAAGACTGATATCAACCAGGACCGTGAGGATGAGGAGCGGATGGCCGACCAGATCTTGATTCCGTTGGAGAGCCTGTTGCAGTAGGCTTTGGTCATAAGGGCTCATTCGCAGCGCTAGTACGACAGTACTGTTATTTGAAAAGTTGTGATTTATCGCGATGATCGAGGCAAAGCTTCCTGAGAGCCGAATCGATATGGTAAAGACTGCTAGCCATTAACGACCCTCCACCCGTCGGGTTGCAAAGACGCACTGACTGATCCCAAATTCCCTGTCTCGTCGTACTCAAGATTGCGGGCGGCGTATCCAGACGATGCTCGATATCGCCAGGCGTCCAAGGCTTGGGCGAAGCGATATAGTTGAGAGAGATGGGCGAAGGTCTCCTGGCCCATTGCTACCTCCAGCGTCTCGCTCACGGACAGATAGTTTCCCTCTGCATCGAGAGCCGACGAAGCACTACTCGCGAAACTGAAGGTGTTAGCCATTCGGTAATCCACGACATCGCAACATGATACACACATCCATCGCACCCTGCCACAGGGTTGGGAATTGTCGCTAGATTTCTCCTGCACCCCTGGTTAGAACTGTCGTTCCGGTCAATGTACGGTCGATAGGGTGGATTTACAGTTTCCTCTATCCAATCGATGATAGTATCCGACTTGATGAACTTGGAGTATTGACTACACTCGCCGGACTTGAACAGTCAGCCAGCGATCTGTATTATCGAAGGATGCTCGTACTTGATAGCGCGTGACTCCAGCTACCGTGCATGGCCCAGGTTCAAAATGGATATCACCCCCGGGGTCTAACCCGATCATCGGCGTATCCAACTCCATCTCGGTAAGAGCGATTTCACGCTCACAATGGTGGAGCGATAGAGATCTCACGACGGGAACATCGAAGTGGACGGGTCTGGGGCATAAAAGCTTTTGCTTGTTCTCAGCCGCAAGCACATGCTGAAGCGGGGCATTGTCAGCCCAGCAAAAGGAATGTGCCCCTGGTCGCTTGGAGCGAATGATTGGGATACGGTAACAGTGGCGTTGATGCAGCTCGAAAAGGCTTTCATAGCCGAGGGGCTATCTCGGATTAAAGATGTCCTGAGTATACGGTAATATTGTTACATGCATGCCTCTCGACACGCCTGTGCAGATCTTAATACTTAATCATTATCATACAGCATTCGAAATATGCAGATACATGCCACCATGCGATAGTCTCCATCTTACGTCGTTGAAATTACACCCAATTCTCATCCAACGTCCCACTATGCGTCAGCACTGTTAGACCCTTTGGCATGATATCCCGCGCTTTTTTCCGTGCGAGATCTGCTGCATGAACCTCTCCAGACTTAATCACATCATGTGTTTTGTCAGCGAAATGTGTCCGATCACCACCATAAAACAGGAAGTCGCCGCCGGCCGTGTTCAACATGATGCGATTGCGCCGGCAAGCTCCAGTTATGGACTCGCAGGGAAGATCGCGGGACCACCACGTTTGCGTGTCAATCAGAATAGAGTTCAATGGCATCCGTGGCTTCTTCTGGGGAATCGCTAATACTTCTTCGCTCAATCGCTCGATGTAGGTATGTCCGCCGTACAGCGCGAATGACTCCAGGGCAGGTGGCAGATGGCTGACGAACTTGGTGGGTGACGGATGAGGGCACTGATGGCCTAGAAGTAGCTGTGGGGAGATACAGAGCTGGCGAAGCTTGGTGAATTGATGTAGCGGGCAACAGAATGAGACATGTCGACCATCTGCGACGGCCCCTGACTGCGGCGTCAAACGACTGTTGGGGTGTCCCTGAGAATACATAGTCCTTCGGGGCTCGTGAAGATCCAGATATTGCAGCTGGTCGCGGAACGGAAGTATGGCCTTCCATAGATCCTCGTGCATTACCAGATCTATCTGGCTGCCGGGGACGTTGACCGCGAGCGAGAGCTGGGTCAGCTTGGTTGTATACCGCAGCACTGGCTGGATATTCTGGACTGGTGACTTGAAAGTTATTGTGAGCTCTGTGAGAGAGTTCTCTTCCGGTTGAATCATGGCGAGGTCGTCCTCTAGCTGAGCGTTGATGATTTGAAGCTCCCGCAACCTGGGCAGACGCATAAAGGGACGGTCTTTCTTCATGCATGCGTAGGAGATCTGACGCATACGATACCTATCTCGAAGGTTGATCGGCGGCGCACCAGCGCTTGCTAGGTAGAGGGTTCGCAGGGCTTGGAATGCCACGGCTTGGGGAGTGTCGCTCTTCTTCTGGTCCCGATCCACGGCGTGGGCCAAGATGGCATCTAGGTAGGGATCGTCCTTGGCGACATGGAGCTGCAGCGTGACGAGGTGAGGTGCATGGGCGAGGATGAGCGCTATCAAAGCCCTGTGATCTGCCTGTCTCAACTCCGTCTCTGGGTCTCCCACATTGGCCAGCCCCGCGCGGGTCAAAGCCTGCTGGATGATTTTTCGATTGCTTCGGTACAAGCCCTTGGTTTTGGGCGGTCGGATTGGCTTGAACGGGGTCGTGAGGGTGAGATGCCGGATATGGGCTGCCAGTTCGGGGCGGAGCATGATTGTACGGAAAAACCCCCATAGTGGCTTTACACTTTGCGGGTCACCTTCGAAATCAAAACGAGCGTAGACCAGGGGGGTAACAACGCTACACCATTGCTTATTGACCAGACACAGGTCGGGGAAGGTATCAATGTAGCAATGTGTGGATTTGTCGGGTTTTCCGCCGACGGCATCGTAGATGATCTGTAGGAATAGCTCCCTAGGAAGATTTGATGGATCTGGCATGGTTGAAGAAAACTAGAAGTCAACATGCGCATGAGGATGAATTTATCTCGCAATTGTGTCCAAGCTGCAGTGGCTGCTTTAGGCTAGTTCAGGCTCCTCCAGGCTCCTCCAGGCTCCTCCAGTACCGTTCCGAGCGTCTAATTTAAACACCGGTCATCCCCCACCATCCCCAAGCTGCAATCGCCAATCCCGACGCCGCCCGAAAGACTCCCCTGCCAGGAACCCCCTCCTTCCAACAAACATACCCATCCGCCAACCCTACATATCCCAGAATCGCCATGATCGTGTCCACCTCCTTGAGTTTGTCCTGCGAGTAGAACGCGAAGATCGCCATTCCCAGGGCGCTGATTCGTGCGGCGCTGGTCATCATGACCGACTGTGCGGGCTTGGAGATGGCGACGCGGTCGGGCAGACCGAATTCTTTGATTGCATATTCGGCGTTGAAGAAGGGGATAAAGCCGCCGAAGGTGGTGGTAGTTGCCACGAAGAGGGGAGGGATGTGGTTTAGAGCGATGTTGGAGAACATTCTGACTTGTTTGTCGGTTTGGACTGTGGACTCTGGACTCTGGAGATGTTTCGGTCGGTAGTCTTGAGGGAATCTTTCTTTCCATGTTGTTTATATGTTAAGGCTTCAAGTTGGGGGCTGAAATACTCTGTCAATCAGTGATTGACATTGCAGTTGATTGGTTGGTGCGTAGTTAGTCCCGATTTCCCTATTCAGTAGGATTCTGCGCCTACAGACTATTTTATTTATCATCTATACTCCGTACAATGTATCTTGACTCTTGAGCATCATCTGAGTAGAAGTAGTACATAGTACGTAGTACGTGTTGCAAAGAGCGTTTGCAAGTGGAGACGCTGACTGCTGTAACTAAGCAAGCTGAAGTATTTAAGCTGACCTCTCAGCCCCGCAAACTCTTCCTTTCCCATCTCTCTCCTGGATAATATCGTCCAGATGGCGTTCAAATCCGTGTCTCGTCTGGCGATCGTAAGTATCTCCATATCAAAGCACCTGTTATGCATGATTTCTGACTGATTAGGCCGTCCTCTTCATCGCCTGGTCCTTCCCATACATCCAGGGCCGTCTGCATGCCTTCTCCATCCTGGTGAAGAACACGCCAGAGAAACTCCCAGAAGTCAACGCATTCTCAACCTCTTCTCTCAAGCTCGTTAATAAAGTCCGCAACTGCGAGGACGGAATCATCGTCGAAGAGGACGCGATGGCGATCCTGAGTTGCGATCCAACGCGAGACCTGTGGAACACCGTCATGGGCACCTTCCACCCAAAACACGCCCAAAGTCCAAACGGAAAGCTCTGGATTTATCGCTACGATCTCTCCGATGACTCCGAGCAGGCTCTGACCGAGATTGAATTTGTCGGCTACGAGGGACAGTCATTCCACCCGCTGGGTGTGGACTATCACCGCGACACGTCGACTCTCTTTGTGTGTAACCATCACACGGAGGGATCTCGCGTCGACATCTTCACCCTGCATCTTTCTTCAACCAACGCAGTTGCAACTCACACACGCACCATCCTCCACCCGCTCATCCGAACCCCGAATTCCATCGTCGCCCTCGACGAGAATCAATTCTACGTGACAAACGACCACTACGCGCGCCAACGGGATTCCCGCGCTCTCGCTCTGCTGGAGACCTACGCTGGAATTCCAGGCGGGACTGTCGCGTATGTCGACCTCGCCGCTGAGCCCGTGGATGTCCGAACCGTTGCCCGTGCCCCTTTCGCGAATGGCGCCGCCTTGCTGAATCACACTACCCTCGCTGTGGCCGCTACCTCCGCCGCTGAGATTCGTCTGTACACCATCCGCGACGACCACTCCCTCCAACAAACTTCTACAATCAAGGTCCCGTACATGCCTGATAACCTCTCCGCGGATAAAGACGGTTCCTTGTTGATCGGAGGACACCCCCACCCGCCCTCGCTGGAGAAACTCGTACGTCATCGTATCAGCTGCATTGACGACGATGGAATCGTACCGAAGGAGTGCTGGAAATCGACCTCCCCGACGTGGGTGAGTCGATGGACCCCCAGTAAGGGTGTGGAGGATTTATATGTGACAAGCAAGGAGTTTGGATCAGGTTGCGCCGCTGCGAAGGATTCGACTAGGAATGTGGGCATCATGACTGGGTTGTATGAGAACGGTGTGCTTGTGTGGAGGGAGTAGGCTACTGCTGTTCAAGACCACAAAGATTTGGATCTAAGATATGTCGAATCACCAGCTGATAAGCACATAAAATGATGATCCCAAGGGTAACAGCTATTACTGCTGCAGGTATAATAAATAATAGATTCGACCTGCATACTCCGTGATGACGTCAACTTTACGCCCATCTACAATCCGCTACACCACAACGCTCCCCTGTCAAACATCATCAACCCCTAAATAAATTCATTCCTATCCACAATCCCCAAAATGCCCTCTTACACTGGCTCCTGCACCTGCCGCAGAATCGAATACAGTCTGACCCTCTCGTCCCCAGACGACGCACGCACGACCCTATGCCATTGTAAAAACTGCAAGGTCAACCCTACCTACCCTAAACTGGTATGCTTTAAGGAATGAGAAGAGGGTTAACACAGACCAGAAAGCATTCGGAACAAACTACGGCCTAACAGCCAAAATCCCTAAAGACGCGCTCCGACTCACCAAGGGTTCCACAAAGGAACACAGTGCAGATAACGGCTCTGGATCAATTGTTCATCGCGAGTTTTGTGACAATTGTGGGAGTTTTATTTGTGAATATGGCGTACGTCACCCCATTCTACCGATTTTCCCCATTCCTTCTTGTCTTATAGACAGATGGATGGATATTAATGTAGGAAGGTAGGACGCCGCGAAAGATCAATTCCGCTACCTGGTTGTTGGATCTCTCGATGATCCTGAGGTGTTGCCGCCTAAGGGGGAGTTCTTTTGTGCTAGTCGTGCGGGTTGGATGCCCGAGGTGCCTGGTATGTATACACTTGAAATGGTTGGGGTGGAGGTTCTAACTGGGCTGTATAGATGTTTTTCATAAGCAGAAGATTAAGGAGTAGGGCTGAGGTGGGTGCGAGGTTAGAATAGTGAATGGATGTAGAGCATGCGGAACCACTGTATAAGATTGGCCATTAGATGAAATTGAAGGATATCAGAGAATGATGAATTTGAGTCATTCCTGAACCCACCCATGCATCTACTTATGTCTTCGCAACCCCCATTTCCCTGATATATAGCAAATGCGCTCCATACACAAACAGGACACAGCAGTCCAACTATATGCCGTGGGCCACTATGACAAAATAGCCATATATAATACAAATGCCCCCATTCACAGAGGCCCAATGTACTGCACTTGTGGACGCTATTATTACAACACAGCACATGAGCGACGATCCAAGTCAAAGTCCTTCGGTCCAGGGCCTAGCAACCTAAATATCGCACGAGCTGTTGCCCCACAACCTGCAGTTCTCTGTCGGTCATGCTTAGCTAGCTCACCGGGGTGGTCGGCAGTCGAAGCCGGATATCCGTTGAGGAAACCGTCTCCTTGGATGAGCTATCCCACTACTGTTGCAGGCAAGGACGTTCAGCCGTTAGCGTGGATCTAGGGCTCATGTTGGTCATTGGTCTTATTGTGGTATCTCTAGGTGCGATACCAGAAGAAGTGAGAGGGTGTGAGAATTGACCACTGGGATTTCTAGCGGAGGTAAGTTTGTTCGCGCCATCGGATGCTGGAAGTATCTGTGAGTTGGACACGAGGATAACTGCCATCTCGTAGCCAAGTCCTCAGGTCGTAGAGTATTCCAGGTCACCGTCTCAAGCCAGGCCTTGTTTCCCTAACTCGACAGCCTACCTGCAGGAAATCTCCTAAAGGGTTAGCAAGTATAAAATCCCCGCGCGTGAAGAGTCATCTGATAAGACAGACCCTGGTCCTGCAATTTACCCCGGATAGTATCTTCATATGCAACAGGGAATGGCTCCCGGTTTTCCGTGGTTGATATACGATCTCCGCACCCAAAAGGGATAGTCCTGAAGAACCGGCCCGTACATGCAGGGGTATTCTCCGTGGGGAAATGAGATTAGTTCTCCAAGTCAATTCTCATAGTCATTTATATACCCCGCGTGGTGCCACATAGTGTTATTCAGGTCCAGTCGCGTCTCTTTTCCCCGTTTTCACGGCGTTTTTATCTACCGAAACGAATCATGAAGGGGGCTAGGGATTATAAAACGCCCTTGGCGCTTGGGAACTCCTCATTTTATAATATGTACTCTTTGATGGAGATGCTGTTGCGCCATCTTTGAGTATAGGGCATATGACCATCGCAACTGTGCTTTACCACAAGTTTAATCAATACGTCCGGTTAAATGGAGCGCTGGGAGCAATATAGTGACTGTCGGTAGAGAGTGAAGATATAAAGGCGAGGAAATCCCAGGATCTTTCCCCCCCCTCTACACTCTACAAAATAACCAAGCCTCAGTCAGAATGAAGAGCACTATCCTCATTCCTCTCCTCTCGGCTGCAACCCAGACAGCAGCGCACGGCTATGTTTCCAACCTCGTGATCAACGGCGTCTACTTCCGAGGATGGAATCCCTCCACCGATCCGTACAGCTCTAGCCCTCCCATCGGTGTGGGCTGGGAAACCCCTAACCTGTCCAACGGTTTCGTGACCCCTGACGAAGCCTCGACCGATTCTATCATCTGCCACATCAATGCGACCAACCCTCGGGGCTACGCAACCGTCGCAGCCGGCGACAAGATCTACCTCCAATGGGTTCCAACCCCCTGGCCCGACAGTCATCACGGGCCCGTCCTGGATTACCTCGCCAACTGCGGTGAGAGCTGTGAGACTGTTGACAAAACCTCACTTGAGTTCTTCAAAATCAGTGGCCCTGGTCTGATTGATGGGTCCAGCCCGCCGGGGATCTGGGCAGATGATCAGTTGATCGCGAATGGGAATGGATGGCTGGTTCAGATTCCCGCGAGTATCGCTCCGGGGAACTATGTTCTCCGCCATGAGATTATCGCCCTGCACGGCGCTGGAAGCGAGAATGGTGCTCAGCTCTATCCTCAGTGCTTCAACCTTGTTATCACTGGGTCCGGGAATGTTTCCCCGTCTGGAGTGGCTGGACCTGATCTATACACCCCGACCGACCCGGGTATCTTGATCAACATCTACCAGGTCCTGACCTCATACATTGTTCCTGGGCCAGCTTTGATTCCTCAAGCTTCTTCAATCGTCCAGTCGTCCTCCGCCATTACGGCCACTGGCACCCCGACACCCGGAGGTGGCAGCGGCACTAGCCCAACAACGACGTCGAATGCAGGTACGACGACCACAACGTCGTCGACTTTGACCACTACGACTAGCAGTACAACTACCACGACCACTACTACAGCCACGACTACTACCGGAGGCAGCGCAACATCAACACAGACGCTATGGGGACAGTGCGGTGGTAGCGGGTGGACCGGTGCGACAGCTTGTCCTGCTGCGGCGACTTGCACATCGTATAGCGATTTCTATTCTCAGTGTATTCCCGGCTGATTAGCGGTTGCATCTCCCGACTGTATCTTGCGGTTATAGCGTAGTATGCAGTGAGATGGTAGTATTCTTGTGAATTCAATTTGTTTTTATATTTATATAATGACGTCATATCTACGCCCGAATCAACCCAAATTTCGTAGACTCATGCGGTTTGCCTACTGAATGGCAAGGAGTGTGGATCTTGACAGATGTGGGTATACCCGAATTCCACCTGTGAGCCTTAAATTGACATCTGGGGCCCAACGTTCTCCAAGTTGGAGACCACGTCAACCGCGGTCCCGGGGTGTCTTTGATAATATTGAGGAGGACAAATCCAGCGGTTCATCTTCACGACCTACCCCGGATTCACCTTGTGCTTCTCTGCCATTACCATGGGTATATTCCCCTCCGATATGACCGGGCAGAGGAGTATCGGTTTCGAGTGACTGCGACTAGGTCGTAAGGGAAGATATCTTGTAATGCATACTGTGGTGTCACCCCCTATGTCATGCTGCATATACGGAGGATTAAAATCGGAGAATTGTTATCAGACAAACCTTGGAGTAATAATGACGTCGATCTGGATGGCAAATCATGTCCGATCGACATAGTTAGGTATCGAATGCCGCCAATAGACATGCTTCTTGACCTGACGGGATCCACGGGGCGTTCGAGAATGATTCAAGGATCTCTTCACTCCTGTGCCAAGGGTGACTGAGTTGTCATCTCCACCATGTCGTCGTTGCATATATGCGACGTTTCCTACTTTCACCTTGGGATATATTTTTTTTCCCCACTCCACTCAAGCAATCTATCTACAAGAAGATATCATCAAAATCAACTGCAAGGTAGATACACCTCTCCCCGTTCAACACACACCAACACCAACATACCAACTCGCAACGGAGATATCAACCAGAAACATGGCCGCCGCTCTCCAACCCCTCAAAAACCACCCCGCCGCCGCCTCCGCAAACAAAGTCCCTACCATCCAGTCCCAGTCCCCCAGAAGATCAAGCCTGAAACGTTCCGTCTCTTACAACACCGCCGCTCCCGCTCCTACCACCGAAGACCCAGATAAACCTGTTTCCCTCTCCAGCGAAAATGTCAATCAAGCCGGTTGCGACAACATGCTCAAGGCGGCTTTGACTGGGTTGCTCAACTGCCAGGAGGTCAAATCCGAATCGCGTGGACGGAAGGTGCAGAATCTGCTTATGGAGACGGAGAAGGATTTAAGGAGGGAGAGGAGAAAGAGTTTAGGTGCACATCGGGGGAAGGCGCAGTGGGAGATATTCGAGGGGAAGATTGAGTTTTGAGTGTACTGTTGGGGGGGATGATGTACACGGACGGTAGCTATGGCGCAAATAACTGGATGTGGAAACCAATTGTATACTCGAGCTGGACTCGGATGCGATTCTTTTCTACGCTACAAGATTACGGAAGGTTAAGCGTTGATATGTCATTTACAGAAGCATCACACTCAATCATGGGTTGGACATTCAGGCACGAAGTCAATCAGGAACCTACCCCCACCGTTTTCAGACGATTTGAAAAGCGTAATTCAACCCCTACGAGACAATGCGATTGTGATAAGCTAGGAAAATGACGTTTCAATGACCTCCATTACCCAACTAGGTCACTCCCGAGTTACACGTAGATGAAGTCATCCAACCCGGTGTATAACCATGCTTAATACCCTGTATCCCGAGCTGAATATCATCCTACAGCAAGTGATGTACTGAAATTGAGTTAAAACAGAGTAAATGATTACTAAGATTGACCACAGTAACTTAACCTAGTTAGCTAGTTAGTTATCCTAGGGGCAAGCGGTTAGGTTGACAGGTAGACATGCATTCAGGTTTTGTATGCAATATGAGTGCCGACTTGGTTGGGAATTACGTTTATCAAAAGAATCCTTCAAGTATTTCCATCTTGTTTTCTTGACCGATCGACTTGGTATATTGGATGTGTCTGTTTCTTACAGGTGAAATGCGCGTGAAAGGGAAGGGAAAATGGTGACTGGTTATAGTATCAATTATTGAGCATGCTGAGGCTTTGTTTCTAGATAGTTGGTCCAGCTCCAGGAATGGATCTACTCAAATCGTGTCATTGAAATCTCCGAAGACGCGAATTAATATCAGACATTTTGCATGTGTGTGGTTATGCGACAACAAAATTGCGTGACAAGCATGGAATAATATGCGCAGACCAGGAGCTACTCCAACTTCTAAGATAACCATTCCGAGTCCAGCCAATCGGCTGTTAAGACTGTTCAACGCTCTGGAAGTTCTGGCTGCATTGCTCATAGATCCACCGGATGGCGTGTTCAACACCCTTATTATAACGACGCGACCCGTGCTGATTGATTATGTGTACCTTGAGAACAATCAAGAACAGCTTAATCTGTCTAAAGAGCTCATTTCAAGAATGGCCCCGCGTGAACAACTCTCCGTAGCCATTATTGGCGGCGGCCCCGGAGGCCTGGCAACTGCGATCGCTCTATCGGAGCTACCGTATGTATCCGTCAAGCTTTACGAGCAGGCACCAGAGCCTCGGGAGGTGGGCGCCGGTATTAGCATTGGGCGCAATGCCTGGAATATTCTCCATGTCCTTGGGGCCGCAGACGGGGTTAAGGGTGCTAAGAAGGGCCACTCGTGGCAAAGGTGCGTTTTGCTTTGTCCTCAGTGACACGCCCCATGCTCGCATGGACTTATAATCAATGCATCAGGAACGGGCGTACCGGAGAACCTGCGAATCTAGATACTGCATCATCATCACACGGAGACGCTGAGGAAGACAGATACGCCGATATTCGGGCTAGGAGGACTCGCTTGCAAGCCGCCCTTCTTGAGAAGGTGCCCCCGGGGATCATTCAATTCAGCAAAAAGCTCGTGTCGATACAGAATCTCCGCGAAAACAAGGGTGTGCACTTGGTATTCAAAGACGGGACAGAGACAACCGCGGATCTGGTCGTCGGCGCAGATGGAATTCGCTCGGTTAGTACGGAGTAGCTCGTGTCGAGTGGATTATTGCTGACCTTTGTTCAATAGATTGTACGTCGGACCTTGTTTCCTGACCACCATCTACACGTTACAGGTGCATTTCGCCCCGGACCCATCTCCGTATAAATGACTTATTATCTTTGATCATTAGGGAACACTGCGTTTCGGGTGCTCATCCCGGTCTCCTCTATTTCTCACGTGAAGGACTTTCCAGCAACAACTGGGTGGTGGCATGGATTAAATGGTCATTTCTACTTTTCTCAGGTGGACGATGAGGCCGAGAGAGAGCTTTGCGAGATTACAGTGAGGTCTTACAATGAGCCGGTGACCGCTGACCGGACGGCAACTTGGGCAATCCCCATAACAAATGAGCACGTTCTCGCTCGGACTGGGGTGTGTACCATCCCCCAAGCTTCCCCAATATCGGACCTTTTTCTAACAGTGTAGGAATATGATCCCCGCATCAAAGAACTACTCGCCGTAGTCCCCGAAGGTGCCTGGAGAGAGTTTGCGATGGTCGCTGGCCCATGTCTCAAAGACATAAATGCATGGGATAAAGTCGCACTTGTTGGTGATGCAAGCCATCCTCTATCCGGAGCGTTTGGCTCCGGTGCGGCGTTCGCCATGGAGGATGGCTGGATCCTGGCCCGGGCTATTGAGCACTCTATAAACTCCAAGACAATAGTAAAGGATGCATTGGAAATTTTCCAGCGGATTCGAGGGCCATATTATGAGCGCATGTGCGTACTTCCCAATCTCCCGGCTTGATCCAAATGGTGAATTTGGGATACTGATATATGTCTGTATACAGGTATGCCTTTCTCGATGAAAGAGGGAAGGCTCTGCAACGCAGTAGAGAGGGGAATGCCGACTTTGATAGTGTAATCAAGGCTAGAATAGCGGGCTTTGGTATTCTTGAAGGTGGCACTTTAGACTGGATCTATAAGAATGATATCAAGCAGGTCTGGAAGGAGTATGTCGCCAGTGAGCAAGCAGCAAGGTTATAAGCTGACCGAATGTCTGTCTCCCGATTGGAGGATCGAGTTACGATTCTGTTCAATCGTGCCCTAGTGGATATATTGGGGGGTTGCGAGCCCATGTAAACAACAGAATTTACAATATTTGGCGCTGTTATAAACAAGCCACCCTTGATCCTTGCTAGATGATTAAATCGTTTAAATAAAGATTATTCACTGTAGCATGTCTACAATATGCCTTCCACATTATCGGTAAGAACGTCAAACACATGCCTCACTTGGGGTGCTAAGAGTATATAAGTGGCAATAGCAAATTTCCTTCGATGGCAAGTTAACGTCGCCATGGGCGAGGGAAGTGAACCGAAGAATTTAGGGGCTGTTTAATGCCATGATTTACCACAGATCCACAAGAGAGCAAGGGATATAGCTCAAAGCCTAGAGATTTCCAAGATTGAGTCAGACCACACTACGGCGAGACCATAATACAGGGCCACGGAGACTACACAGGATGCAGCTGCTAGGAGGAAAGTGCGGCCTTGAGCATCGCGAGATTCGAGGTCCAGTATGTCCATCTCTAAGTACGGCTGGATGATGCCTCCATCGGCAACGATATCATGGAGGATGAGAGTGTGATCATCGCACAGTAGGAACGGGTTTGCACCCTTGTGGATACGGTATTTGATCATTTCGATCGCGCGGTCGCGGTTGTGAGCTTCGTTGAACGGAGGCATTGACATGTAGTGAAGTGGATGGAGGACGAATCGTCTATCTGGGACATGTCAGATGCACGACGTATGCCAGTGGGATTGTGCATCTGAAAGGTTGGTCAGTTACAGTCAATGCCTAGTTTTAGGAGAGTGTGCGGTGCGTTGATGTTGGGTTTGTCTAGGGCCAAGAAGATCTCCATTGGATGTTTGACTGATGGGCAAGCTCCATGGGTGACAAGTAACTAGATAAGGTCTCGGTCAATAGTCTCTGAGGACCCGTATGGCCTGGTGATCTCTGTTTAATCGCCTGCGAGGCCTACAAGGGTTACTGTCCTTACTGCCATGTGCCTTCTTATCCCACAACCATTGATATATCCCGGAGCTCTGATGTATCCCGACGTCGAGGTACGACACCAGCTGCCTCAACCTCTGCTAAATCCATAAGTCCCTATCTTGAAATTTACTATCAGTATCGTGGTGTACCATTAATGTACTTTTGAGGGAGTCGAATGTGGAGTGTCCTTGGGTCAACTTCCAATGGCTGTTCCGACAGGCAAATGCCCGCCGGAGAAGCAGTGCGCTCTCAAAAGCTTCAATTTTCCCAATGTCCTGATGCCAAAATCATGCAGCCACGCAGAAAGCAGCTTATAAAAAGCTGTCATCGGTATCTACTGTATTGATCTGTTGATTTAAAGAGATAGCAGGTACAGCAACAACATCATAAAAGCCTAGCAAACAAATCCGTCACCACCACTCAATGCATTGAGATAATGTATTATTATACTGTCCCTAAAATTTGGCAGGAGAGTATTTAAGATTCACCGTCGGCTGTTGCTTTGTCTAGGAAGTCTTAGGTTGTCCTTCTATTTAGCTGGTTGTCAGTTGCCACACTGTGTGATGACATTAAGTATATAATTAATACATACGTTAAAGATGCAAATTATGTTCAAATAAACTATCCATTATCGTATCATACGCAACATGGCTTGACTGGCCAGCAGTTCAATCACGGTGGTTATTTGGTTTCAACAGTCATTGCAGTGACGGGACCTGCCTGAATCATGCACTGTTCTTTATTTGTCCCAAGCTTTTCCAGAGAGTGGAATACCACCCCCTCGGTGGCACTGTTTTCAAAATGCTTTGGCTGACTTTATGATGATTATTGAAAGCAAGACTGTCAGAATAACGCTGCATATCATCGAGTAGTTTTTGAGGCTAATGAACCTGGAGTTTGGTGGATGCGTAAAGGATCATGGGACATGGTCTGTTCTTGACTTTCGGCCACTGATATATCCTCTCCATTACTTGAATGGTCTTCGCCTTTCCAATTCTCTATGGGGTCGAGGCCTGGTATGCCTGGTTCATATACCGGCCAATCCCCTGGCTTATCGTCCTCATCTTGTTCGCGAAGCCATTGTTCATAGTCAGTTTCTCGCCTAGAGAACACCTCTGGCTGTTCTGAAGCCATCTGCATTCTTTGAAAATCTGTCTCCATATTAAATTCACTGGACAAAAAAAGATCAAGAGACGAAAATCAGTATAAAAGCCAGAGCTGACGGGGGAAGGAACTGGAACTAGCCATGTCGATCTCCCATGTTGTGGGATACGATTGGATTGCCTGGACGGTGATTTGAAGAAGCATGTCCAATGGGATAAATGCCTCATCCATGACCGCTGGCTATCTTCGTCACTGTATTCGTCACCAGCTTTGCAAATTCAAAGGTACTCGGTCTGTTCCAGCGATCTCAGTTGTATCAACCGCTTATGTAACAAAGATCCCTGGACCTCTGCTGCCCTGCGATTTTAGGGCAAGTTCAAGAAGGTATATTATATATTGCCTGTATTTGTACTCCTCGATCAATAAGCTACAATACTTACCTTATAGTACACATCACGCAGCCGAGTAAGTGCGTGAATCTCTATTACCTGACTCGCAAGGCTGACCTTGGGACACACGGAGTTCAGCCAAGCCCTACTGAGAAAGCTACCCTTTGCCCAACTACATCCAGAATGACTCGAGTGCTCTCAAAAACATCACCGTCCCTGCAGCAATCGTGGCCCAAGACCGACTATGAGCGATGGCTTGAAGAACAAGATGAAAGCTACCCGCCCGCAGAAAATGAACAGTATCATCCACCTATTCTCGCAGTGGAGGACCAAAATCGTGTCTTTCACCGTGTTCTAAACAACAGTCCGCGTAAAGACATTCATGATCCACACTCGACACACCCAGGCGCTGTACCTCAACGAGTGGGCCGACCTCACGGCGAGTTTCTAGCTGGGTTGAACACAAGACCGGATGCTTCACTGAAAGGCACTACTCCCGAGGCTCTTCATGAGCACTGGCCATTCCAGTTGGCACTATTACTCGTCCTGTTTATTGCTTTTCTATATGGCGTAAGAAGCTTTACAAAGCAACGTCGCCGCGCACTCGCCTTGCCAATTTCCGAGTCAGCCAAGAGTATCTCTCCTGTCATCGATGAAAAGCATCTGGTCTGACTTGCGACACACTACGGAGATAGAGTGAAATGCTATGTTTTGCTGCCGGCCGTTTTGATACTGACTTTCCTATCTCACTACTCTTTGATTAACTAGCCAATGTCACGTGTATAATGTTCATCCACTAGCTTATCCATAAAAATATAAAGGAGATTTCTAATAGCGCTAGGACATTCTAACCCTAGAGGCGGGCACATCTGGCCAATCCCAAATTTACTAACAAATAAGCACTCCGGCACGGGCCGGGCTAAACTGTACAGAGTAAAGCGCGGCCTACCCGCATGTAACTAATCCGTATATAGTATACACCTCGATGGAACTGAGGAAGTGGGGATTTTAGTCGTGAACTAGTAAGCCTACAATAGGTTTAACTAGTGATTTAACTATTAGTTAACTATTATCTGACTTGGTTGCCTGAGGTGCCTGTACTGCAGTATTGTTTCAGGGCTTAACAAAAACCCTATACCTGCAATAATAACCAGCAGCACGGCATCTGGAATAACTTGGACAATGCAATTCCCAATAAAGCAACAGTAACCAGATCTTAATATCTCAATCATTCAGATGACCTGTCAGCGCGGGACAGCCCAGACTTGCTGCTACCACCAAAGCCACATTGCGGTCGTCACTCTCTTTGAGTGGTTCCAGTTCCTGTGTGTATATCTCAGCCAAGTGAGCCAATCGTATATGAACCGGGGTACCCCTGATAATCTTAGATATGGAACTCTCATGTACGCACCCATGCTTCCACCCGAGCAATGGCTATCATCAGGCTTCAACATGTCCAGTGCTGCTCTGGCACCGATGATGACCTGCACTAATGAATAATCACTCCCGTTGCGATCGTCTTTGACCTGCTCCATCACCATCCGCATGCCCATAGCAGTAGACGAGGGTCTCGGGGGTCCATGGAGCAAAGGAACATTATTAGGATTTTCGCCCGTCTTAATAGTAACAAGAAGCCAACAAACAATAACACTGTCAAACTGTTCTACAGAGTTTAAGCGCACGCCGACTGGGCCGCGTAGCTAGGTTAGATAGTTCATACGGCAGGCCACCCTCAGGCGCAGAAACCAGCGAGCGCAGCGATAATGCATTTTTCCCATTTTAAGACAGGGGGGACAGGTTGAACAAGAATATCGTGCAGAAGCTCCGGGGGAAGACGCGGAATGGCTATGATGCTTGATCTTCAAAGGGGCGTTGAAGACAGACAAGGCCGTGGCAGGAGCAGTCACACAGCTTAGCCTCAGCTGCAGGGGGTGAAATAATTATCTGCTAACGAATTGGTGCGTGAACAGCGTCGTTGACAAGACAACTTACTACTACTCAGTAGGTATTTGTGGTGTAGGTACCTACCAGGCAATGGCTTATTTGACCAACACGCAGGGTCACTGCCATCCTGGTCAGGACACCCTCGGTCCTGCCAACTGTTTCTTCCGTTTATGATTATTACAGAGTACGTAGTCTCGAATCCCCGTTTCATGGAGAGAGACTGTTTTAGCGGATGGTCACTCAACCAAAGACCGTCAAGTAGCTAGCTAACACCATTGTAACCATTTGTAACTATGTAACAACTAATGAAGGACAAGTAACATATTGGGTCGAACCTAGTATTGAACAGAAATCGCAAAATCAGTCCAGCCAATTGGTTGATGTTGAATCTTTCCAATGACTTCCAAGGTTCTCCCCAACGTCCATTTCCACACTATCGGACCTAGCCACCACGAAAACGTATCATAATGCTGACCCAAACACTCCAGTCCGAGTGTCAACATACTCAGTACACTGGATAGTCTCATTCTAGCACGCGGCTCCACCCTGGTCGCCACCCGCGCATGTGGCGCTGCCACAGTCTTCAATCTCAGTCCATATACCCCCTTGGCACTGGACCTTTTCACAGAAATCCACATTAGCAAAGATGGTCTGACACTTCAACCTGGATAGATCAACATACCACGCCGGTCCTGTCGCAACCGCAGAAGTCCCTATCTCCGTTCGAGGCCTCGCAAGCGCTGTTGGTGCGTCGTTGGTCACCACTGTAGCCGGCACCGCAGGTGTCCCTTGCCTCTAGGACGGGCGAAGCACTGACGGCGGCAGCAGCCATAAGAGTGCAGAGGAGAGCTGTGAGCTTCATTGTGGAAGAGGTTTCTTGTTGTAGATTGGAACGAGGTGGTTGGATTGAAGTTGATTGTTTGAGAAGGCTTGTGTTTGATTGAAGTCGATTGTTTGAGAAGGCTTGATGTCCAAGAGTACTGAGTTTCTGGCGGATATTTGGAGGTATTTATACTTCTTTGATACAGAGGTCAAGTTGTCTGGACTACTAGTAGCAGACTCTTCGTCTCATTACAGACTTGTCTCATTACAGACTCTTCCTGTCATCCACACACTTGACCGATAGTGTGAGCGGCACAGCCCTGTCAACCAACAGCAACTTGAAGGATCATTCCAAACACGCAAGCATGCTACGCACTGTGGTCAAGCTGACCACCTGAGATACCCAGTCATAATGGATCACATATCAAGCGAGCGCTGATCTTACTACCAGTAGTGACGATTGTTATTCAAGTACCTGAGTAAGCACCCATAAGATGAAGAAGATGTTCATCTGTTCTGCAATAGGATACCAATTCGATATTCACCTAATTTCATGTAGTAGAAAAATTGTGTATATAGAATCCAAGGCAGCCAGTGAATACAAGCCTCCCCACTAGATTAAAAGAAACCTCTACTCAGGATTTCAGCCTCTGTTCACCTATCTGCGCCAAGTTCAACTCAGCAGTGCGAGGCAGATTCCTCCACCCCCGATTCGTAGCCTATACGAGTTGGTGGACAAGGCACATGTCGTCGATCCGCAGCGTGACGTAGGCTGTAGCCCTGCCAGCTGAAGCCACCGATGGATATCCTACGTACTCTTGCTTACATGTATAGGATAGGTTTCAACTTTCAGCGCGGGGGGTGGTCTCCAATGTCGATCTACAGTAGAAGCTTCTCGCCTAACGCCTAATTTGATTCCTCGGAAGTCGGTTACCGGTACACTCTTTTAGCGTGCTTGGCGAATGCTTATTTGCGGTACGTGGAGTGCCAAGGCAAACTAATCAATATCTTATTATAACATAATAAGTGAAGGCTGCTCGTGCTCAGCTTCCTATATACTGATTAATAACATTCAGAGATCATTGGGCCATTTGTTAGCAAGTTGGATTGCAAAGACATAGCATTATATCGTACATGTGAACTCAGCTAATTGAACAGTAGTGAGATGGGAAAGTCAGGATCAAAACCCCTGGCTGAAAACCATTAAAAAAAACCAAAAAAATAAAACGCAAAAAAGGGGCTAAAAAACTGGAAGTCGCATTTTCTTAGCTGGAACAGCGTGACTATGTCACTTCGTCTCCGTGGGATCGCCAGTCAGACCAGATGCTTTTCTTCGATGACGGGAGAAATATTCTGGGCTGAGCCGGAAATCGGCAGGGGCGTTGCGGGGTCGTAGAGCCCGATATGGATATAATTTTGCCTACTATTCTCACACTGAGATAGCGTAGGGCGTGCCAAAAGTATGCGAGGCTATCCAGGACTGGGATCATGGGAGAATCGCCATTCTACTCCATCCTCCTCTTTACATCCTTCCCCCATCTATCTTTTATTACTACCGTTCTGTTCTTCTGAGGCATTATTGATGTGCTTCGTGGATACCACTCACTTGACCATGGGTCTCATCCTTTTCGCCAATGTGCCAGAGCCAGTATATCAGCAGACACTAGTTAATCGGTGGCTGGTTGTCTCAGTGTGATGGCATTAAGTACAAAATAAATACATGAAAGGCGCAGGTTATGTTCAGATAAACTATACAATCTCGCGTCGTGCGTAACACGGCTTGACTGGCCAGAAGTCATATCAGTGTGCATAAATCACCACCATCCTTCATTTCTCCCACATTTCCCTAGAAAGTGGACTACCACTACCTCGGAGGCGGCGTTTTCGGAATGCGTTGGCCAACTTTATGACCACGACAGTGAGCAGCACCAACAGGATAAAGTTGCATATCATCGAGTAATTTGGGTGCACAAAGGATCCATGGGAGACGATCTGTTTGGCGTTCCCATTCTCAATGGGGTCGTCGAGGCCTTGGTTGACTGGCCCATAGACCGGCTGATCCTCGGGCTTGTAGTGCTGATCTTGTTCGCGAAGCCATCGTTCGTAGTCGGTTTCTGGTCTAGAGAGTTCCTCTCGCTGTGCTGAAGCCATCTGCATTCCTTGAAGTTCCGCCCACGTATGAGTGCTAGCTCGAGCAGTTGTGGGTGTGGAGAGAGGTCTCACCCTTGACAACAAGAGATTTGGTTGGATTTTGGATCTCCTATAGACTCCTGATGGGGGTGGTATGGGAATAATGGAATATACATGCGATCAACCATGGCTTATGAGGTATTTAAATGGGAGAGAAGCTGAGCGCCCGTAACGATTAACTGAACTGAACTAGCCATTTCAAGAACTGATGAGATCTGCACTGATGTGGCAGTGATTTGCGGCGTGCGCAGACTCGGAGATAAAATGCAGTCATCCATGTTGGGGGAACTAACCCGAGTTTGTGGGATCAATAGAAAAAGAAACTATTCCTTCGGCCGTCAGAAGTAAGTTCGGGTGCTCTAGGATTCGCTGCAGCACTTGGCACCAAGGCCGGGAGGCGAGCGATCTTCTCTCAATCCATCAGTACGTACTTTGATTAGTGCTTACTTTTGTTGGATATAGTCCTTCCTCCTTTAATTGGTGATGATGCGTTCTTTATTTTTTATGATCCAATCACAGTCCTAAGGTATATACAGAGCATCTCGGTGTGAGATTCCCGAAGCGCGTGGCGAGGATTGTAGGTCTGCCGGCTCTTGTGGGTGGGAAGGAGGAAGATGACTGCAGAGGTCATGACGGAGGTGTAATAAATATACCCAATGCCTGATCAGACGTAAATTAGCATGCTTGCAGTAACGTATATCTGGGATCTACGGAAAGTAGCCTATCAACCAACAACGACGATATGCTGTAGATGCTAGGTACCCACGGGGTGTGGACGTGAGGGGGGACTGTCCAGCTGGGGTTACTCCGACTCCATTGGTATTACTCTGGAGAGCCTGGACTCATCAGCAGAGCTCACTTGAGATCCCAGAGTTAGGCAGGCTTGTGAGCATCCTTCTAGACCTCGGCAACAACATTTGGAGGGCTGGTACCCCGGACTTCTGTACAATCTTTGCCAAGAACTCTTGATACAACCTCTTTGGTGAAGCACAGAATACATGCCTTGAAGGTCTCCCTTATCAAGAGATATGCTAATACAGACAAGAGATCTTGGACGATCTAACTCATCATGCTTGGAAACCAAAATCCCATGACCTTTCCATGGGCATTCTATTTCTTACATGGGGCGTCCATTTTGTTTGACTTTGCCTTTTTGCAGACCTTTGACAACCTATCTTAACCATATTATTTAAATATTTCTTTCCAGGTGTGTGTTTGTGGGTGTTGTGTATACAAAGTTCTTTGTTAATGTTCACCATTGTTCCTGTCTAGACGGCCATCAAAAAAAGGAATATAATCTGGATCCTCATCCATCCACACCTCGAGATCGTGCTTTCTTTTGCACCATGCACAACGGATATTGCCATTCTTTGGGGCTCTAGCTCCACATGGACACCAGAACTATATGGATAGAATTATTAGTTGTTGCTCCCATAGTTCTAGTACCCCCAAAATGACCAGGGGATCTGTGGTATACATACCGCGGTAAAGAACTGGTGATCAGGAAGCCACAAACCCTCTTCCACCCTCTCTCTTGCGAAACTGACTTGCCAATCATGCACAGTGCTAGTTGCATAATACTTCTTGTCCTCCTCTTCCTCTTTCCGCCTGCATGGATAGCAGATCCAACGGCAGTATTGATCGCAGTCGCAGGACTCAGATAGTCGCAGCGGCAAGCCTTGCTGTATTTTCTCATCACATGGTGCACAATAACAGATTATCGTGTGGCTATCATATGCCGGATCAAGATGTGGCCTGCGACGGGACAGATAATTGGGCATGTCTCTCACTCGTGGCACATACCGGCACTCCTAAGGAAATGCTAAATTAACGATCTAAAGACATGGGGGTATGTAGACTGACCTCACAGACACTTACCCCACACTTAATGCATGGGAGAGCATTGCTTGCGTCGCATTTAAGATTATAGACCTGAACCTCAATCTCTTCATCGTACTGTGGCCCACCTGTATACCTCTTCGGGGGGTCGCCGGAATGTGACTTGCACAACCCAATAAAGTTCTGTCGCTTTCTTAGGCCACGACCATCGCAAATATTGAGACGCTTCAGCTTGTGAAAGACTGTTGGGATGAAAATGCATGAATATAGGTCATGACATGTCAGGGCAACACTGAACAAGTCTAATGTAGATAGATGTCGAGCCATCTGTTTAAGCAGTTCATACTGCGAAAGTATAAAATAGAGATCCAACATGAGAGGTTCAACAGAATGGTAAGTTTGTAGATTTAATCTTGAGTTCTTTAAAGGCGCTTCCTTGTCGAGGAAAATGGTCAATGGTCAATAAAGTTTGTCGTGCATGTTACTAATCAGGGCTTATTTGGGTGAATAGGATAATATGAATTTCAAATAGCCATATTTTGCTTCGCTGTTGTTGGTGCTGATATACAAAATTCTCTGCTCTTATTGGCATTCTAGCTCGTATTTATGGGTATCCGGCATGTCTCTCCCAAGTGGTATAAACCCAATGTTATCGGCAGTTTTCTGTGACCTGCTGCAGCCAATCGCGCGACCCCACCCTGCCAAGGCGAGCCAGGCATCTGCGCAGGAAGCCAGACGCCCGAGGCAGTAATTTTACACATGCATACATGATACTCCCCGGCCGCCAGCAAGGCGGGATGACGGATTGACGGGGAACTACGCCTAGTTTGGATACGCTAACCTGATAGGGAATTACGTTGTCGATCTCCCGTGTCAAGTAGTGGCCCGGAGTAGTCGCTTCCATCAACGTGACACAATCAGACATTTCGCATCCTTGGTTTGTGCCAGCCATATCGAAGTAACTTAGTATCAATACTCTGTAGACATCGCTACCAATAAGTAGAAATTGCTTGTTAATTACCATGAGTGAAATCAGAAAACGGCAGCGAAAATAAAAACCAATCATCCAGCGGATTTAACCCTGGACTTTGGGGGAAGGGGTTGGTATCAAATACACCGGGTGTCATGTCGGAAGAACCAAGTGCTTCGTCTTTGTATTTAATTTTGGATAGATCGTAATCCCGCGACACGCTGGTCAAGCGTTGTGCTGTTGATACAGCCTCTCTAGCCAAGTGTGAATCATAAGTTTGTGCAAGAAGCTTGAGGATCTCCATAGCTTCGGGAAGAAGGGGGAGGATAGATGGGGAATTGAACCATAGACAAATGCAGACCGTCTGGAAGGGGACGCTTAGGGAGTTCCACCAGGGTTGCCGATCGCCGATCAGGACGCGGATTTTGTCGAAAGCAGCTTGGATTATAGATGTGATTGTGGAGCAGCCAGTTATCTCTTTCGTGTGGAGAGAGGAAGATGAGAGCATCATCCGCAAGATACAAAGGCAAATGTCCGCTCGGACAACTGGTAGAAGGTGTGGTTCTGTCGCATAATTGCAAGACTTTATGCGATCCAGGTGAGACTCAAGTTTGCTCTTATCAAGTCCATCTGCAGTGCTTCCCTCGCAGGCAGATTGTAAAACGCGGACTAGAGAAACAAATTCTCCAGTGGAAGTCCCAGGCTCATCAGCAAACGAGCCACAAGTGATAACCGGCAATGTCACAGGCGCGAGGCCATACTCTGTCGCGAGGAGGTAATTCAACGCCCACGCAACCCAGAAGTATCGACGACGGAGGTCAAGGTCCACCGGGCCAATCTGCGGTCGACTAGAGTACGTGCTTACGCTTTCAGATGCTATCTCCCGATGCAAACCAAGGGCCTCGGCAATATGCATGGCGGTATGACTAGCCATACAGGCAATCCAAGGCCGGGTGGTGAGCCGCAGATACAGGGTGCGCAGAATCCAGCCGGCCAGGATGTCCATGTTCCCTAACGTGAGGGGCTCTGTATGGGCCATATCCAGGATCGCTAGACAATGGGTAATAAGTTTCGGTTCGGACGGATGAGACGGGGTCGAGAAGAAAGATCCCAGGGCAGCAACACCACAAATTATCGCCTCGAGCCCGGGATCCTCCTGCAAAACCGCCCAGCTTGAACACAACCGCTGGAAGAAGGTGGTTTGTTGCAGGAAGCCGAATACGGGATGAACCTTATCGAAATAAGCATTGCATAGTGAACAACACTCTTCCATTGATATAAATGATGGAAGCTCCGAGACGAAGTCGTTTCGCCGTTCCGCGCGGACCCCGAGGTTCCAAGCGTATGAGTGCAGACGCGGAGGATTCGGATCGTTAAGCTCATGGCCTAGAATCCGTGGCAAGGTGACAGCGCTGTGTGAATTGAGCATCCTGTTCTTTTGACTGCTCCAAATTACTTTCGGCTGGGTCTTTGGGTCATTGGAGGTAGATGGACTTCGTGCCGAGGAGTATTCCACACGCTCGCCACGGTCAGGGTTATGAATGTTCTCGCCCGTCTGGCGACGCTGTTCCGAATGCATTGTTGCTTCTTGGTGAGTCGTAGAAGGTAAGTCAGTATCCAATGTGCAAGCATAACCATAGCCTGCACAGGAGGAGCATGGGACGCGGCCGTCACATTTTCGCTTCCGTCTGCGACACTCGGCACAGGCACGAAAAGATCGAAGTCGGAGACGGGTATCACTGGTCTGACTCTGTGGGCCCTGTGGACCCTTTCGTTTGGGCATATTTTCTTTTGCCCCTGAGGCGCTTTTACAAAATGGACTTGGGAGTGTTTGTTAATGGCTAATAGAGCTTTTGAGTGGATGACATTCAGTTAGCCTACAAGAAGTGGGACTGTCACCTGACTGTTCATGGTACTGTAAGCCAATAGGACAACAGATATAAGCATTAAGCTCACCAACTCTGTTGTCATTGCTTGGCGAAGCCATATATCAATCCCACACAACATAGCTAGTATTTCCTTCCTCACCTGTGATATTCGTTCGATAACGCGCCTTGAGAAATTTATTAGTTTTACTGGATGCAGTACATTGACGTATTCCAGAGATATATCACGGTCTAGAGTCAAGAGCAAGATTGAAATAAATTTATACACTTCTCAAACTGAGTAGCTTCTTTCCCGCTCAGGTGTTTGACGGTTGTTACGAAGATGGCTAGGCACTTGGTATGGAATAAGGGATATCCCACTAGTGTAGGGCTTGCATGGCTATATGAGCTGTACACGAGTATCTATCGTCGTTTTAGACCTCAACTAAGTCAACAAGCTCGCTCACTCTGCCAATAACCTCTTGGTTCGCTCTATTCTGTGCCAACTTCCTCTGACCAACTGTAGGGTTTCACTACAGCAAACTATGCCTCATTTCCTCGGCCCACTGGTTCGCACGCCGCTTCATAATGAGAATAACTCCCATGCTTAACCAGCAGATAAAACTCACTATGGTAAACAACCAGCCATTACCAATAGACACTATCAACGGCTCAGTGACTATAGCCGTTACGCACGAGAGGAGATTTCGGAAGAGGTTATTCAGCGCAACTCCAGTACTCGCACGATTTGGAATGAATTCAGTCAACATGGTAGTTGCCATATTGAAGATGAGATTGTTGCCAAACCCGAAGAAGAAATTGGCAATGCACTGAGGTTCCCTCTTAGTATATTGTCTAGGAATAGGTAGGGATATGACCTAACTTACAGGGACCAACCAAAATACATGTTTATCAACTGTCCAGCCATAGCATAGCATTGCGGCTGGATATAAGAGCCCTGCAATCCACGCGTTCTCTTTCATCCGATCTGCTGGCCTAAACCTCAGTTCTCCGGACGGTCCATAGTTTCCAGCCGCAGCTGCCTCTCGCCGCATAATATAATCGCTCCATCGCCCACCCAGCATGGCCGCGGCCACGCTCCCCAACGCGCTGGGGATATACGCAAGACCCAAGATAATCGGCGAAAAGGAGTATGGCACCTGCGAAAAAGAAGACTGGATGGAAATATTTAAAAAGTAGTAGCTCGCAAATGTCACGCTGGCATAGTAAACCGTAATCAGAATTGGAGGACACGCAATGAACCTAACAATCTTGAACGGATCCACAAGCACACGCTGAACTTGCCGGAGAACCTTGACATCTGCTGTTTTATTGTGTCTGAAACTCCCTGACGTCTCAGGCATGCAAATCACCATCAACACCAACACCACAACCCCATAAATAACCATAGCCCACTGCGTACTCCGCCACCCCCATTTCTGGGTAACAGCACCCCCAATAATAGGTGCCAAAAGCGGACCAAGCATCGGCCCTAGGAAGAAAATCCCCATGGCTTTCCCACGCTCTTTGACTTCCCAGAGATCCGCGATCGTGCCGGCCCCAACGGCTTGAACAGACGCTGATGCCCCGCCAGCTAGTACGCGCATGTCTATAAACATGGCAATTGAGGTACTCAGGGCGGAGAGTATATTACATACTAGGAACAGGATGAACGAGACGATGTAGACTGGGCGTCGGCCATACATCTCCGAGATGGTGGACCACCAGAGGGGGATGATTGCCATGGATAGGGCGTAGAATGCGATGGAGAGGTTGGCCGTTGTTCGCGTTGTATGAAGATCTGTGGCGATTTGGGGTAGGGCCGCTGGTAGGCGGGATTCGCTGGTAAGTACATTGGCATTTCTGGTATGTGTGGTATAGCAGTGGGGGACGTACGCATGAGGATTGTGCTACCCAGCGGTGCGGCAGCGGCACTTACCGATGCAATCGAGGTCAATATCCATTTTTTGGCTCGGACATGTTGTTTTGAATTGGAGATTGCAGGTATTATGAGGAGGAATGACAGAAAACAGTCGACCTTTTTGCATTGCCCATCAACTTCGTTCCCGGTTATAGGCAGGCCTCGGTGAGGATTCTCCAAAGGCATTTCGGCCATTTAAGCGATAGATAAGTAAGATGTTTGAAAAGTTGCCCTATTATTATTGCATTTTACATTTGCTCAACGTGGAGCAGTAGAGATAAAATGGCAAGGCTCCGCGATATCCACCGCCAGGTCCGCGATACCCGCTTCTTGCTATGAGTCAAATCTCCGTACCAAAAGTGAAATCCTGCGCCGGGGTTCTTGGGCTAGGATTGTATTACTCTTCTATCAGGGCATTCCGCTTTTCCGCCTTGTATTGGTTTGTTAATTAGGCTCCAAGAAGAATATACTACAATTGCGGTGCTCCGCTCCTCCGGGATACCCGCCATCGAACCCTCGAACATAAAAAGGCTGCCCGCCCATCACTATTTCCCAATCTTAATCCTAACTCCTTCCTATCTTACACAATAAAACACCTCAATACATTCTCATTCTCATTCTCGTCTCGCTACCATGGCGAAGAAGATCGCTCTAGTAACAAGCAGTACTCGAAACCCACGCTTGAACCCTTTCATCACCCAATACATACACGATCTCCTTTCATCCCAGGCAGCTGTCGTCAGTGGACAGGTCACTATCGAGATCCTCGACCTAGCAGACCAAAATCTCCCGCTTTATAACGAACCGGCGGTCCCATCGCGCCTTCCTGCATCGAATCCAACGCCGCACTATGTTTACGAACACACGCAGGCCTGGTCCGCTACTGTTCGAGGGTACGACGGGTTCATATTCGTGACACCCCAGTACAACTGGAGCATCCCTGCTAGTTTGAAGAATGCGCTAGATTATTTGTTTTACGAGTGGAAGGGCAAGCCTGCTGGCATTGTCACTTATGGGGGGAGAGGCGGCGGAAAAGCGGCGGAGCATCTGCGAGGAGTTCTTGCGGGCCTGCGTATGAAGGTTATAGAAGCGGGGGTTTGTCTTCCTGTGAAGATTACGACGATGGAAAATTTTCTGGAAATTGGGGGGTTTGATAGTGAGGATAGGAAGACATGGCAAGAATCTGGTATGGAAGAGCTGGTCAAGGTAATCTTTGTGGCACTGCTTGAGATACTCAACAAAGCACCTTGACTAGGACGTGGAGGATATTCCATGCCATGAACTCGGTCGGTGCTTATGTATTTTGGTCATCATCAAGGGGTCTGAAGAGGACGGCTGCCTTTTGAGTTCAGGTGACTCGGATAAAGTTGATGCAAGATTTGTTGGAATAATTAAGTTTACATTACAATCGCTATTTTATTCTTACCCGTATCCTTCAACCTTGTACTCCAGTATACTTGAATAGAACCCGAGATGTGATCTATCATGTGAGAAGACTCGTCAAGAGGTATATGTTCTGGAAAACCTATCTTGTATGAAGTTTAATCATGAAACGGTAAAGTCAAAAACAATCCCTCGCCGCACGTCCAATAACTAAATCAAAGGCAAAAAGTCAACAGTATCGATAACAAGGAGACATCTTGTTCCGGAAAGCTTTCAGGCTGCCATCCTCGAAGCCACAGTCTCTAATATTTTTAACCAGGCTGCCGCCCTCCAAGAAATCTAATATTTTTTATAGTACGCTTCTGTATCTGCTTCCCTGAACTTCTTAATCTTACTAGTAATCCTATCTATATTGATATTCTAATCATGTCTCTCTACTATCTCAGCCTAGTTCAGTCACACTTTATAAATCTGCACGAAACAGATATGTGTACACCTAGTCAGGAACTCTGATTAGTACAGCTCCCAGCAGCTACCTTCAGGTTTAGGATGCAGATCCTTAATATTAAAGCCTAGCGGGTGCCCAGCTGACTGTCGAGCGAGCCTATTAGCCCCAACACGAAATGGAAATGAGGATGACGCTAAGGTGCTGAAGAGCGAGTTTGAGGAGCAGTTGGAGTCCGGACTCCCGCTCATGGAGGATGTGGGATATGTCGGGGAGGAGTTCGCAGAGCGTGTACGTCATGAGCTAACAGTGGTCCGACATTATTGCTAACAACAGTTTGTATCAGATCACGTCAATCCATGGCGCAAAGGCAGGTCTCAGCACCCCTGTCGTGCCATTATGGCCGTACAAATTCGTGACACAGCTTCTCGAGAAGGTGTTGAGTAAAAGAAATGCAAATTTGCAAACAAACATCGCCGTCGCAGGGATCGAAACGGATGATGGCGACAGAGGATATACGGTCAATACCAACCGTAGACCAGTCAAAACACCCATCATTGTCGGCGCGACCAGTGGCTATACCGCCGGCCTCTTCCCGCAATATCGTAACATAATCACTCGCGCAAAAGCTACGGCCTCGCATATCACATATCACAGTGCCACTTGCTTATACGCTACGCCCCAAACCGTGTCGATTACTTGAATCCCAGACCAGATGGCAGAATTGTCGTGGGAGGGGCGAAATGGACGTATGCCAAAGAGCGCGAGCTTTGGTACAATGTTTACGATGATTCCATTGTGATTGAGCCTGCAAGGCATTAATTTGACGGACTCATGCAACGGCATGTCAGAGGGTGGGAAGTTAGTGGTGCTGCAACGGAGAGTGTTTGGACGGGGAGTGAGTAGACTACCATCTACAAGACCTAGACGTGTATGATGAAGGTACACATTACTAATGGTCAGCAGTCCAAGGCATCACCAAAGACGGTATGCCACATATCGGCAAGGTCCCTGCTACGTCGGGACAGTATGTAATTGCGGGTTAAAATGGAGGGCGCACGGCGTTTACGTTCATGGCAGCCCTTGCGGTTGCGCGAATGGCCAGAGAGGGGATATAATTCGAGCAGACTGGCGTCCCCAGGTGTATGGAGACGACACAGGCTCGGTTGGACGTGAGTGAGGCTTCTGCAACGTAGCCCTCATAGAGATACTGAAACGGCCCTGGATTGATCCAAGCAAGGAATCTTGCATGTTCGACGCTAGGATTGTAGTCTATAAATAATATAAAAAATACAGAATGAGAGCGAATATTAAGAGGATGGAGGGGACACTGGGACCTGAGAATGATCAGTAAGGGGTATATTAAGGGTAGATAGTGGTGTTTATTTTTGGATACTTCCTACTTTGCCAAATCCGTCACAATTAGCTAAACCCTGTTGCCGCGCTGATCATGGGGCGATTCCAGGATGTTCCTTAAGCACAGTTCCCCGGGCAAAACCATCTACTTCTTACGTGGAGACAGACAGAGACTCACACTGGGGACCACTGATAGACACTGGGCTATTCAATGTTCCAGGTTCCAAACAAAAGCATTCAACATCTTAGCACCGAACGAACCCGCCTCCTTTCCCCTAACATCGAACGAGATGTTTTCCAAAGAATATTCCAACGGACCAATCGGTTTATCAAAACCCAAGTGTTCAAGGCAGCAGCTACAAGCAGGCGTGCAGTGCGCTACTGCCAATGGCGGAAGACCCCCCCCTTCCCGATCTTTCGAGCAACATCCACAATTCCGTGCACAGCACCCCCCGGACTCGGCACATCGTGAGCGCAACCAAGCAGACATGTGCCAGTTTGGCATTGATTGAGTGGACAACATAGCTCGGAATATAGGTCTGCGATAGAACCCGGCTGCAATCTCGCGGAAGTCGCAACATGCGTCCATGAATACGTGTAAATCCTCATGCTTTTCATTCCAAATCTCCTCATAGGCGTGTAGGGCGTCACTTCTCTCCTGGTCTGAATTTGCTTCCTCAATCCATATCTTTTCTAGTCGCTGACTTTCCTTTGATAGCCAGTCACGCCGCTGGTCAAAGACAGAGAATGTCTCATGGAACGCATACAACGCTCTCAGGTCCTCCCATTCCCTGTCAGGGAAACCAAGCACCCGGTGCTGGAATCGACGGAATCTCTGGGCCGTTTCGACCATATATCCTCTGTCAAGCCCAGATTCGATGAGCTGGCAAATCATCGTCATCGTCGTACTGTCGCGAAGAACACGTCGGACGCCCATCGTGGATATTCTCAGTTGTGAGAGTTGAAAAGAATTCTTGATGAAGTTGTTTGCAAGGAGTACGATTTGGCAGAAAAGAGGATTGCAAAGAATGACTCATGAGGACTGGATACTCTTTACGGAGGACACTCCCAGCATTGGACAAAACTCTCTACCGTCAAGGTTTTATGGTCAACTTTGTTCTTGACAGGGGACAGTCATCGCTGACTTCTTGACAACTATCTGTTAAGGATATTTACAGTCAATGCCCACAGTAGAGTGTGTTGTTGATGGGTGTAGAATCACGGGCGGTTGGAAGTGCAGATTTGGCGTCGAAGCCAAACAAGTCCCACGTTCTCTTGGGAACTATCGTTGAGACGTGTTGCCGTCACGGGGGCTGTTTCTGCCTACTTGGGTAGAAGAACTGGAATTGAATTGTACTCACTGGGTTTACGAGTACCCCACTACATCGGCCATGAGTTTAATGCTAAGTATGATAGGAAGTGGATTGAATGGGCCAAGAAAAGAAACTGATATTATGATGTATTTCATTTGGCTCGATACGGTCATCGTTTCACGAGTCTCATACCCTGAACGTGCGACATCTGCAAGGTCAACAGCATGCTGCTATTCTCTATCATGCGGAGGGTATGAAGCTGCGCCTCTTTGAAGCTCTGGCCATCCTCGGGGACAATAGTGACGTAGTGATTCCTCAGAAGACACACTAAGACCGCCAGAACCTCGATCTGAGAGAATCGTTGTCCTGGACAGATTCGGGGTCCGGATCCCCAGCCAAAGAACCCCTTCGAGAGCAGGGGGAAGAGTTCATCCTCCAATGATGAGTCTGAGGCAGTAGAGATCCAGCGACCCGGGTTCCATTCGAGGCAATCCTCTCCCCAAACATCCGGGTCTGTGTGCAAAGCCATACAGTTGATGTTCACCGATGTGTTCTTCGAAACAACTATCTCCCCGTTGGATATCGGTAATGTCTGATCTTGGTCATTCGTCGCTCGCACAATAGTTGGGACCGGGCCATATAGCCGTATTGTCTCGTACTGGAAGGATCATCAACACACAGCTCTGACAGGATAGATAAACCCGGACTTACTAGAATGGCCCGTAGCCGCTTCCATCGTGGGTAGATCGACTGATACTCGAGGGGCGTGTCACTTTGGAATTCGGAGACAATTTTGTCCACCTCCTCAATAGCCCAGTCTTGCCATTTGGGAAAGATGGCTAGAAGATTTGTGATATATAGAAGAGTACTAGCGGTAGTTTCGTGCCCTGCGAAGAAGAATAGGAATAGATTCCCTGCAATCTCGCTCTCGGACAGCCCGCTCTGTCTTGGAGGCATCATCATCGATGACAGTAAGTCGCTTTGTGTTGGTTTACGGTCTGATGCCTTTTGATTCTCGATGAGGCGCTGGATGGATTCGCCGAGAAGGGCGCCACTGGCTCTCCCAGCCTGGAGGATGGCAGGATGATCATGTGTGAGGCTTCGCAGATAGATTTCGAGATGTGTCTGTAGCGAGGCCACGTCTTTTACGACCCCAGAGCTCCCAGTTTGATGAGGGAGATCAAAACATGCGTCAAACAGCACGTTCAAGCTAAGTCGGGCCATGTCCGACTGCGGACTCCTAACCGTGTCGGAGGTATCCCAAGTCTTGACTAGGAAGGAGGCATGCTTGTACGCTTCGTCCCAGGCAGTTCGATGGGTTTGGTCGTGGAAGGCTCTCCCGGTCAGTCGACGATGTCGCTGCCATTGCTCGCCTTCTACCTAAATGCCGTCAGTCTATGAACCGTCTTCGCATAAAAAGACGTGCTCACTGTGGCAAGGTTTTGTCCAAAAGCTGCGATTTTTGCTATCTTCCAATTAGTTGTCTATCTTCACATCGTTCACCAAGCCATACCTAGGAGTTTATTTGGCTTCAGAAACTCATTTCGCCGATCAAGGATATGCTTCGCAGCTTTTCCATCGGCGACGTATATATCACAAGCAATTGGGGTCACCAGGATGAAAATCTTTCCGTATTTGGCGTGGATGGAGAATTTTTCTCTGAATGTCCAGCTCCCCTGCGAGAGTCGAACACAAGGTAGCTGTGCTATACAGTGCGGTAAAAGGCCTTGATCTAATGCACTCTGCACTGTTCGATGTAAAACGCCCTGTCTGGAAATCGGACTGAGGATTATCGGTAGATTTAGCGCTTTTGCTCGTCTCCAGTTGCGATATAAAGGCCAGCCCGTCGACCACAGCCAGGACCCGAAAAGGATCAGGGGGACAATTGACCAAAGCATGTAGTAGTGAGTGTAGAGAACCGTAGCGACAGACAACTCGGTAGTAAATTTTGAGTTGTTATTGCTTCCCAGCGGACGGTCTGGGACCGGGAAGCAGTGCCTTTAAACGAGGCGGTGCTGGGGCGACAATCATCTTTAGAATGGCTTAAGCCTTAACTATAGGACAGTCGACAGGACCGCGGATCAGGGCGGATGTGTGTATTTGAACCTTTGCCCAGCTCGTCGCTTAGAGGTCGTACTCGTATCCTGCTCTGGAAGGGGAAGTCCCAACTATCTCCGTGTCTCGGCGGACTTGCCTGCGCCTCCATATTTATTATTAACCTGTTCTAAATTAGCGGTCCGGTCCTGAGCCGATCAGCTCGTATTTAGCTCCATCCTCATCTGTCGACAATGAATGGAGTCTCTACATTCTAGAACAAGCTTTGCCGCTGTGATGGAGCTCCGAATTAGGGGGCCCATCGCCTTTAATTTTGCTGGGGCTGTTCCGGGGGCCAAAAACAGGGTTATGTTCAAACGTTCTACTCCGGAGTACACGGGAGTTTCTAGATGAAAAGAGATATCTATCCTCTTGGCACACTCAGTAATACTGGTCTTTGGTGAAATCGATGCTTGTTTGTCCAATGGTCCGTCCCTGGCTGATTGCCTCGAACTTCAGCACCCCCTCCTGTGCCCCGAAGATGACCTTGAGCTCGAACTTGAGGTGATACACCGGAGTGCCGTACACAAATCTCGGATTGAACCTGCTCAGGTCGACATTGGAAAAGTCAACCACAATATTGCCGACAGAATAAACATCTGCACGATGTCATTAGCGAAACCCCCCTTTGCACGAGTCCGCAACACAGAGACTGACCTTTATTATTCTGGCGCTCTGGCGCCACCGTCTGATCACTCGCATGGAAGAGGATCGTTTTCCTCAGGCTCCATGATGGATGATGCTCCCAGGCTACGGGGATACTCATTGCGTGATTATCCGCGTATCTGTCTCCCTGGTCACTCTCAGCGCCAGTATCACGCAAATGAGCGGGGGCGGACAGCCAACCTTTTTAATGATCCAGTTCATGATACCAGAAGCCATTTTGCTGCCGGTGTACGCATCATAAAAAGCGTTATCCTCACTGTCGATTCCCTGACGGAAATGGATGCCCCAATCGAATCCGTAATGCCGACGGCAACGTTTAGTGGCCGAACGGAGTCCTTCGAGGCCCCGTAAGGCAGCTCCTTGGACAATTGCAGCTTGTCTAAATTTGTCAGCTATCCATACACTCAGAGTTCCATTGAATTAGATCGGGGATATTTACGGATTATCAGGAACAGTGATAGCAATCTTCCCGGTGGACCCAAACGATGACCTAAAGGCTTTGCGAAGGTATTCAGAGTCACCAAAACCACCGACCAGAACAATTCTCTACACTTTGTCAAGGGGCCTTCTCTGAGCAGTACACGGGAAGTAAGCTGGCCTTACATTGATCATTTCTTTTCCGTTCTGTCCCCGCGCGTCTTGGAGCTGCTGTTTAACCAGACGGATGATTTGCGCTATCACAGGGTCGAACAACACACGAAGGTCATCACTAGTCATTTGTTAGAAGAGGATAAGTGTGAGATGGTGGGCAATATACCTTGAGATGATGACCAACCGTTCCTCCTCATCGAAATATCGATCATCTGCGTTCTGCACTGTCATATTGAGTGGCAGCTCAAATGTGCTCTGTCCGTCGGAATTCCCAAAGTCTCGCTTGATGATTTCGAACCTCTTCATGAACTCGCTCCCTGCACTCTTTCGTTTCACCGGCAACTTGTCAAATGCAGCGCCGAATCGCTTCGACATTAGTCTGTAGAAGTTACGATCTATAGCGGTTGACCCGCACTTTCCTCCTGAATTGATAGACGTTTAGGGTACATTCAAACAACACACGGTTTGGTGGCAAGAAGACATACCGATTCCAGTACACAGCTCTTCGAATCTCAGTGCTGGGGATGTCTCCTTGACGAGATATGAGGTAATGTCCTAAGAGGATGAGCGTTTACAACCAGAGAGATATCAATAGGGCTTACGTACCACGGTGCCACCACCACAGTCGCAGATCAGTACTCCGTCCCCAGTCTGAGTTGCGTGGTTAGCTCTAGGATACAATCCTGACCATGTGAACTGACTTTGACTGAGCCTCCCATAATCCCGGTAGTATATTTCTTCAACGCTGTGATTGCTGCAGCCTCCGGTTCACTAATCAGAAATATTTTGTCACGTCGCCGTAGAAAACTGCCTGCAAAGCCTGCCCGGTGAGCCGCAATTTTTGTGGCATTCTGCGCCTTGTCAGACCAGATAGCTGGGACAGTGAACCAAAACTCGATGGGGGTGATCCGCAACGCTTCTTCCGTGATGTTTTTGGAGATTGTCTTGAGAATATGCCGATACACCTGGGTCAGATAATCTGTAACCACCTGAACTGCGTCTTTCCCTTCTGGCAACTTGAGAATGCCAGTCTCGGAGGCATTTTCAAGGGCAGGATCATCATACTGAGTCAAGGGTGTACCTTGATCCAACAATAGTTTAGTCCAGGAGTATGCGATCATGCCAGGCTCGACTTGATACCCCCAACAGTCCTTGTTTATCCGTGGATTGTCCGCGGAATACGCGATGCGCGATGGCGCCTTGAACACAGTTTCGGTGTCCTTTGATGGACCGGGCCAGCTGCTGATGAGTACGATGTCGCTAAGTTCTCTCCCTTTAGAGGTCACGTAGCTGGCACCTTTGCAGTCATTCATCAGTGATCATTTGGGAGAAGCAAAGTGGAACAGGGGGATCACCTGTAAAGGTGGTGCCATAATCGACCCCGACGATTATCTTGTGGCTAGACTGGAGAGACAGCGCTTCAAGCCTGCGCAGAATTGGTTCTTTACCCAGCGACATCTTCCTGGTGAATGTGCGACAACTGGTGAAGAGAAAGAGATCACTCCCAGGCCTCAGACTGACACGGCCATGACTGGCAATATACGAACGGTGGGCGGCCCGAACGCGAATTCGAGCAATTTCAGCCGAGAACAAGCCGTATTTATTATCTGCATGGGCAAGCAATGGCCACTCGTTTGGCGCCACCTGCGGGGGATGGAAATTCGAGGCGAAGACAGCCTCGCGGCACAGATTCAGCCCCTCCCCCTCTTATTTCCTGCTCGACTCGGGACCTCACGTCCTGATACAAATACTTCTCAAAAGGAAATACAGAATGTCTAACATTGGTACTGCGGACAAAGTGGTTGCGAGAGAAAGGGTGAGTAGATGACCTCCTTCGAGCTCTCCATCGTCCCCTCTAACCCATAGCACAGATGTCAGGACACCCCCGCCAATCCTCAGACCATGGGCGGAGCTCTCGCAGGGAAGAAAGCAATCGAAGGAATGCTCATCCAGCATCTCCTGCTCAGATCACAGGCGAAACCCCTGGAGTGGGGTTGCTTCAAAAGGTATTCTTGCGCTACCTCAAGTAGTTTCCGTTGACAAACCGCTCATTCAAGGCCAGGTAATTTCCGTATTGATGCCCGACCAAGCGGAAGATACCATGCTATCTTCACGGGAGCAGTCAAATCCCGGAAGACAAACGCGACCAGGGCATGATAAAGAGGCCCTTGGTCCACCTGTCCCCCTAAAGCCTGGCCAGGAAACGTCGAAACATGCGCAAGACAGTACCCTTCGACGGGATTTCCATCGCATGGAGGCTCAGATCGAACGACTTACCGCGGACAACCAACACCTGACACAAGAAGGGACAGCAAAAATCCAACACCTGACGAACGAGTTACATCAATACCACCGCTACACCAAAGACCTGAATGATACACTTCACCAGCGGGATGCGATCATTCAAAGCCTTCAGGGCAGTCTCGCCCAGTTGCAAGAAAAGCACCAAGAGCTGGAGGACATACTGGACACACGGCAAGAGCAGGCCCTCCAGTCGTTGGCAACCAGCAAAGGGTTGGCCCCGAAGGAAGACCGCGTGGTTAGGGATGAGCTTTCAAAATTGGGAGGGAACGTGCGACTCTGGGCGAGAAAGCACAGCGTCAGTTCTTATTCAGATCTAGAGGCTGTCCCAGAAAGGGACAAAGATGTGATGATGGCCAGCTTGGGTGGCTACTGCATTCATCAGAAATGGGCTTCAATGGCCACAGACATCCCAATACCACGAGACAAACTTCCCACAGTCCTTCTCCACGCCTTATTAGCGAAGGATGTGTTTGAGACCATGTTTAGAGATCCTTTCTTTGCATTCGCGCGGATCGAGGGTGATCACTCTGTCCCCGAGCCCAGGGAAATTCGAACACTCTACAACACCATGACAAAATGTAGGATGTCCAACGTCTCCTTCAAGTGGAGGGTAACTGCTAATATATTTTCGACATAGTCAGCGAGTCAGAAGCCCACATTTGGCGGTCGCAGACATTGCGGAATCTCTCCACGGCCGCAGACACGAACCTGAAGCCATTCCTACAGGAGAGAATCAAGGCGATCTGCAGCGATCGTGTGGGCAGGTTTTTCGCGAGTCCAGCTCGCATACTGCTGCGTCAGACTGAGAATAGCCAGCAAATTCAGGAGCTCCAGTCACTTTACAAGGAAGCCGCGAAGCTGGCGTTGTCTCTCTGGACGCAGCGGCCATTCATGGCGTGTTACAGCCTACGCGATTTGCCCTCTTTTTCTATAGCCAACCCCATCATGAATGCGCATCGGCTGCATCACTTGGACGAGGAGGATACAGGACTGGATGGGAAGCGGGTGCTGCTAGTGGTCCAACCTGCCATCGTGGCTTTTGGGTCCGAGAATGCCGAACACTACGACCGTTACAAGATATGGGCACCGGCGGTGGTGCTGGTAGACGGTTATTTGTAGTGTGTAGAAAATCGATTCGTTAGTAAACTTTGTAAGAAGAGACACTCGTCCTCTAGCTACAGTTATAAAATTGAATGAAATATTTAGAACCTGTTGATACCGAAGAACGTCTGATGTATGGGGGGGCTATTGTTTAGAGGACAAAGGTTATTGTTACGTTGGCATAAATCTGCTTTGTCTAAACGTATAGGTGTTACTTCTAGATGTCCTTTGATTCCTAAGCAATGCATTCTAGTTAGAATATCACAGATATCAATAAAGAAATAATCTCTTTGTCGCCAGCTGGCTGAGGGACTATATAAGGAGACCGTTTCCCAGCCCATCAGGGTTATATCATCAACCCTTTCCATCGTATTCCAGCCTCCCACCGAGTCCTAGCTTAAAGCCATTCTTGTATGAAATGGTAAAGACAACTCTATGTGTCGACGGCTGGACAGGAGCTGCTCTGACGGGAACGGTTACGCTCGAACTTTTGGGAGGTCGAGACAGCGATCCAAGGAAGTCACTGGAGGTTGTTTCAGACCTTGTGCATTGTATGTCTGTCTCGGGCTGTACCAACTTCAATGTGTTGATAGGCTTCTCTAAGGGAACCAAACAATGGCGGCTCTATGTCCGATTCCTGGAGGAAGCCGCCAGCAGCAAGGGCACCCAGTGGCAGGATTCCATCAGGACGAAGTTCGCATTCTTTGTTCCCGAGCCAATTGAAGTTCCGATAAATGACTTATCTGCACTCGAGTGGCATGATGTGAATACGACAAACTGGCGTCATTTGACCAGGTTTGTGGTCTACAGGGGCTCTCCCTGGATCTTCGAAACGGACGGGGTGTTGGACATGGAAGAAACCCTGACTTGGAACCAGGTGTTCATCCATGATCTCAAACATGGATGGGTGCACAAAGATCTGCCATTCCACTCGCCGCCGAAAACGTTGTTGCCCCTGAGGACAATGGCAGATCTGGAACGGACTGTTGCAAGGATGATGGACAGGTCGGCTTGGAGCAATGGAGCGGCTAAAACTGTATCCGAATCCAAGTTAAAACGCGAGGTCGGCAAATGTCTCTTGCGATATGCATGTTTTGTAGCTAAAATAGCATTGGAATGATCATTTGTGTCATTTGTCAATCCCCTTGGCCATTCGTTGTGGCGTTTTTACCACATACCACGGAGCACCAGCATATCTACATATACAAAAATAGTTGATTTGATTTCAGTTTGATTAGGGTGCGTAAAGATGTAAATGAATAGGCTGATTCATATGTAAAGTCTCTCACCATGAATCAGTAGACCTCCCTTCGCCAAAGAGAAACATTCATCAAGCAAAACCTGCGCCACGTCCTCTGTCCTCCACTAATTGAAGAAGTGTTTCCTCGAGCGCAAGGAAGGGTCACATGCTTGTTTGACGGACGAACAAATGAATGTAGCTCTTCATGAAGGTAGTCGGTCTAAGTTTAGTAGAGAATAGCCCTCTCTAGTGGAGTGACAGCCTGCAGGTTATATTTCATCATGCATTAATTATCACACTGCGCCTCCATTTCTTGGCTCAGAGCCCTGCCCCCCAAACCGTCTATTTAGTTAAATCGGTTGCTTCTCTTTCCCTGATCTTTTACTAGTTCATAAGTAGAGCACAACAAAGCTTGAAACCTTCATTTCCCATTCCTGCCTCGCAGGTCGACTCTTCCCCCTTTGGCACCTCAGGAGCGCCCAAAATCATCCCCTGGTGAGTGTACACATGCAGACCATGGTCAACAGCAATTTATGATCAATGTACTTGTTATGTCTAAAATCTTCCAGGCGTTAGAATGTGGACTTCCTGTCACATAAAGTATAGTACCTGTGGATGCAAGAAAGAGGTGGAGTTTGTCCAGTGCATTGAGCGTCGAGGAACAAATGTGAAATACAAGCCTATCGCGAAGGAGACACGCAAGGTATGTGCGAGCTATTGCAGGGACCACCTTGTCAATCCTGAAGCGCCTAAAAAGTATTTTTCGGAAGAAGAGGTGCGGGATCAAACGGGCTGGTTTGGAATATATGTCGCCAGCTAAGGGTACTACCTCCACGGCAGTATCTCTATTTGATCAGCTGTTGATGGAAGTCTTTCCAGATCCCATATGTTTATCTGATGATATGAAGCGATTTGATTTTGTCAACCGTACGTGACCGCTAGTCATATGTGGCGCCTTCCTGGTTAGGAAGTCGGAATTCTAGGTAACCTCCGACCACCGTAATTCAGACGTTGAATAGCCCGAACGCCTGCTCAGACGCCCCATATATTTCAGGCCTTTTCCGGACTCGCAGGTGACTCCATAGTCGAAAAGTTACCTGATCATGGCTCTCGGTGGATTTGTTTTCCGACCGGCTCCTCTGTCACGGGACCTTAAAAGTGATGGTTCTTTCTACCATTAATAGACTAAAAAGGTCCAGCCAGAGTACTACGATTTCTCAGGCTGACTGTGTGTAACATCGACTTCCTGTGGCTGAGCACACGAAGATAGGGTCTGACAGTCTGTGACTACACCGATAGAAAAACAAGCTCATGTTTGGCAGTGCAGTGGTTGCAGATCTTTGTTGCCTAAATTAAGTAATCATTGAATAATGTCTGCCTTCGTAACTCGCGTCCTGCGCCCAATGCGGAATCCCGGCTCAATCTCGGCAGTTGAACTTTTCCGTCCAGAAATAACCACTGATCTGCCAATGCTGAACCCTGGAAACGATGAAGAGAAAATAAGGTTGCCTAGAAATCATGTGACTACTTCTTAATCGCTCTGTGGCGAATCTCTCGTATACGAAGACAAGCTGTGATGGTCAAGGCCTTCAAGCAGCCTGGACGGAGTACAATCCCTAATCATCATGCCCTCCCGTCGACCCCATCGCAAATCGCGACATGGTTGCATGCCATGTAAACAGAGGAGAGTCAAGGTACGTCATTTTATATACCATTTCAACGGTCTACTACTAACATTCGCGCCAGTGCGACGAAACACGACCGGCCTGTTCCAACTGCACCCAGCGAGACGAGCCCTGCGAGTATGTCGCGGAGGCCTCGTATATCTGGGCCGCCGATGAGAAGCCTCAAAGGCGGACTCGCAGGCGACAACAGTCGTCGGAGCAGAGTGATACGACCTCGCCTTACACTACGACACGGGAGTCCTTCTCCATCCTAGACAGCTTCGGCGGTCGCGAGACAGGGACGCCGTCGAATCTGCCTCTGGAGATGACCCAATTGCGGCTCCTGGTGAATTGGCAGAATGAGACTTGTCAATTCTTCTCCCGGGACTCTGAAACCAGGGTTGTCTGGCAGATCTACCTGGTGGACGAAGCGTTGAAGACTCCACCGTTAATGCACGGGATCCTGGCGGTATCAGCGCTTCATCTGTCGCTCGCAGAGCCCGGTCCAGGACATGCCTTCTGGCTGGGACTGGCCACGTCCCACAAGGGCGAGGCCTTACAGTGGCTTCGAGAATCAATGGAGGATGTCAATCCCGACAACGCTACGACCATGCTAGGCCTGGCTTCCTTGGTTGTGGCCTTTGCCTTTGGCTCCGCCCTAACTGGATTGTCGGATGCCGACAAACCAAGCCTAGAGGCCCTGAATGATGTCTTCGTCTTATGTCGGGGCATTGAGCAGATTACGAAACCCGCCTCCTCCTTCTTGCGGGGAAGTAATTTTGCGTCTCTCTTCTCTCCTGCCTCGCCAGCTACACCCATTCCCAACCGCGCAAGAGAATCTCTTGACCAGCTAGACCAGCTAAACTTAAAGTGCCAACACCCATCCAACGAAGACACCGCGATCTATGCCCAGGCTATTACCGCGTTGAGAGAACTGGCTGCACTCGCTTTCTGCCAACCAAACTCGATGACTCTGGCGGGTGGGTGGCCCATGAGCTGCGCCCCCGAATATCTTGAATACGTGCGATCTCAGCGCTCCTTTGCCTTGGTTGTTCTTGCTCATTACGGTGCGTTACTATACGAGGCTCGCGGTAACTGGTTTGTACAGTACTGGGGTCGATCGGTGGTTGAGGATATCATCCAGATATTGGACTCAACGTGGACGCCTCACATTAGTTGGCCGATTAGCGAGGTTTTAGGGGACGCTGCTCAACTTCCGTCCTAGCATTGCTATTTTATCTTGTTTCTGATTTCAAGCGTTAGTCCGGGTTCTGCTATTAAAAGCATCGTTGTATACTATCAAACTATATCATCAGTACAGATTTCGGGGAATGTTGATTGATCGGTGCTTAGACAAAGCTACTGTAGATCATCAAAAATAACTTGCGCTAAGATCAAGCATATCGCCATGCGCAGCGGATACATACTAAGATAGACCAAGACTCTAGGCACTGTTGCCTAGGAAATGCCAATTCTGGGCTGCGATGCCGACCCACCAATGTATACATTTCCTAATCGGGACAGGCATACGAATCCGAACTTCTTCCATACGAACCTGTCCACGGCGTTTAGAATATTAATAATAGCTGTGATGTATCCTTCGTGTCGATCGTAAATAATACTCTGCAGATAGGCAACATTTTATCATTCTATCCTTGAATACAAATACCAACCCTCCGCCCCGGATTGTTGAATAGCATTCACTGCCACTACCCAATTCAAACACCCCCTACTACTACTGCTACTACTATCCACTACCGACTAAAATCACTCTCCGCTCTACTCAACTTAACCCTCGACATCAATCATCATGTTCCAGATACTCAACGTCCGCACCGAAGACATCCCGAGAACCAAGTTCCGACTACATATCGCCATCGGCGTGTTGATTGCGGTCACCTTCATCCTGAGCATAGCCCGTGCGGTCGACAACGGTACTCCCCGAGGTAGATTGAACACATGGGGTATTATAGTAGTAAGTTGGCATATTCCAACCCACCTTGCATGGTACGGATTGATACTAACATGCCGGGTCGATAGTGTGTGAAATCCTCGGTCTTCATGGCATACCAGATCGTCACAGGCCACGTCGAGAAAATGAAGAGATGGGGAAATACTAGAGTCAATGTGGTCTTGAATGTGATTGATACGGTGTTCTGGTCCGCGCTGTTTGTCTTCTCAATCATGGGGGCTATGGCTGCGCGGAGTACCAGTAGCAAGGCATTGGCTGCCATTGTTATTATCGTGGCTCTTATTTTGTGGTATGTACTTGTTCGACGTCTGTTGGGGGAGTAATAACTAACTGTGTGTCTGTTAGCCCACTCGCTGCCTTCCTGTCTTTCATGTGTATTCGCGAACGGCGTTACTTTAAGCAGCATGGGGTCTTGCCTGGACAAGCACCAAAGTATGCTTCTGGAGCTGTTTAGGTGCGTGATTGGGATATTTTACGCAAGCAATAGACATGGATTGGATTCGAGCACATAGATGAAGATTTGGATATACTATGATAGAATGAGAGCGTGTTTATTTGTTATTTAGTCATTGCAATATTGATTATTTTTGAGTTTGGCTGTTGAAATTTGGATATATGTATCTGGCTTCGAGTAATCCATAGCTTCGAGGACATCCGGATAGAAACAGCTAGACTGTTAAATCCTCTTTGATCATTGCTGTCACCTCTGGCGTACTACATAAGTACACCCCTTCGTCAATTGCCGTGTCACCCAAAGAGCGTTTGCTCTTAATGAATCCATACTTAGATAACCTCGATAACCTCATCAGATACTCAAGCTCAAATAGGTATTCATCCACAATTTTTATTCATTCCCCAAAAAACTAAATATATGCACAAGAAAGGTACAGTCAGAGTATAGTACAGCGGTGTTGTAAATCAGAAGTTCGCTTGACGGTTCCCAGTCAACATCTCCAGATCCTCAGCTTGCTTATATCCCTGCTGTTTTCCAGAGACAATGTTACTGGGATGCCAAATGTTGAAGATCACGCAGCACGCAAGCATCAGTGCCGCGTCCAATGCGTATATAAACACCTCCTTGCTCTGTAGATATCCATCCTTACCCTGCGCGTACTCGACAACGCGGAACACGGATCGGATCATGATGAGGACGCTGACGACGTAGAGGACCTTGAGGTATCGGCTCCAGGGGATCGAGGTGCCCATGTGGTGCATGGGCGTCTTGAGCATTCGACGGTGGAAGATGATCGAGACGACAATGAAAACTCCGAAGAAGAGGATTTGGACGAAGAGGCCGCCTAGGATCACCTTTTGGCCCAGGTCGGCTTTTTCTTGGTCGTCTGCGCTGGCTTGGATTCCGCCTCCTATAAACCTATCGTTAGAATGTCGTTTCGAGAGGAGAATGGGGTTGTGAAGGGAAACGTACCCCCGCTCTGCATGAAGAACGAGATCACATCTCCAATCACAAAGATCTTGGTCAACCATGTCGGCCGAATGGGGGAGACAGAGCCGGCGTTCAGAGCACGGATGATGCGTCCGAGTAACATATAGATGGAGGCGGCGAAGAGGGAAGGGCCGAGGAGAATCAACAGAGTTTGTCCAATGTAGGGTTCCATCGTCCAGTCTGGAGTTTGGGTCGCGCTGATGAATCTGCAGAGGTAACCAATCGCCTCGACTGGGGAACCGAACTGTCAGCTACCGTTGCGATGACTTGCCATGGATACAACGTACAAATGCCTCCGATAATGAACGGCGTAAGATACCATGTCCGGGCGCGAATCGTTTGCCAGATGTGCAGGATGGTTGTCAGGGCGAAAAGGGCCGCGAACGGAATCGCAGCCCCCTCGGAGGGGTTGTAGTGATAATACTGGTATGCCATCTGGACTGCTGAACGGACGATAATGGGAGATCAAGTGTGATTTATCGGGTCGGTACAATCTCAAAGGTAGATATCAGTCGAGGGTGATCATTCGCCTCCCTATATATGCTGTCCAGAGTCTCCATTGTGTGCCCAGTAAAAGGTGAAGTGGAACTCGATTGACCAAATTAGCAACGAGTTCTAGAAGGCAGGAAATGAGGGAGCACTATTGAAGCAGTCAGTCCTGAACGGTAACTGGAATGGGTCTCAGGTACGAAGTACGACCCAGGGGGTCTCAGGCTACGGACTCGTACTCCGTACAGCTCAACGAAAGCAAACGAGTGGAAATTGGCCCGACCCACGTTGAGCTTTTTCTGAACCACGTTGAGCCTAAAGTTAAATGCGGACGATCAGCCACGCGGCAGCCTGAAACCAAACATCTGTAGCAAGATCACCGGCAGTGGATTTCCCAAAGAGGATAAGAAAGAGAAAAAGAAGAGTGGGTCTGTTAAGCTTCCAATCAAGCAAGTGGCGAGCCTGCTTGTCTCTGCAAAGAGTTATCGGTACGAGAACGAGATCCACTCACTATGTAAATTTAGGAGATCAAATGGGTTTGCCTGGACTACGGGATGTTTCTCTTTACCTCCAGCGACCAGCCATCTCGATGTCTCCTATATTTAAAGTGCCTCGCTGTCCGGGGGATTGGACGTGAATTAACTCAGTCCATCCAGCTCCATTCCGAATCACCACACCAGACCGATTGAATACCGCCCTCATGGAGTTCACATTCTACTACTACTCGCCTTCAGCGGCTGCTGCCGGCATCTTCGTGGGCCTGTTCGGCGTCTGTACTTTGTTACACATCTACCAGCTCATCCGGACGAGGACTTGGTTCATGATTCCCTTCGCCATCGGCGGCACTAGTGAGTGAGACGAAGTACAAACACCGCAAATGTACTGACTGAGTGCTAGTGGAAGTAATCGGCTATGTTGGTCGTCTCTTGTCGTCCACCGAATCCCCGGACTGGACCCAGGGACCATATATCATGCAGAGTGCTCTGATCTTGATCGCCCCCGCCTTCCTCGCTGCCAGTATATACATGATCCTGGGTCGCATCATTGAGATGCTGGATGCAGAGAAATGCTCCATCATTCGTCTTCGCTTCTTGACCAAACTGTTTGTGGCGGGCGATGTGTTGTCGTTCTTGATGCAGGCTTCTGGTATGTGGACCTTCTCATCCCGCTGGAGCCACTCGCTAACGAATGTCAGGTGCTGGAATCATGGTCAAAGACGACAACAGCGCAGATATGGGAGAGAAGATCATCGTCGGAGGATTGTTCGTGCAGATCATCTTCTTCAGCTTCTTCGTGGTGACCGCGGCCGTATTTGAGCTGCGCATGGCAAACCAGCGCATCGTCGTGTCCGATAAGCTCAGGAGCATCTGGAGCCGACAGATGATGGCCCTTTGCTTCACTAGCGTTCTGATCCTGATCCGATCGATCGTCCGTGTCGTCGAGTACCTGATGGGGTATGACTCGTACTTGATGAAGCAGGAGGTCTTTATCTATGTGTTTGACGCCTTGTTCATGTTCATCGTCCTGTTGACCTTGAACTGGATCCATCCCAGCCAGGTTAACTGTGAGCTTGGACGCGCCGAGAAGTACTTTGACAACATTGTGCAGGTACGCGAGTTTGTCCCTGCTGAGAGGAGGGAGATGGAATCGAGAGAGCATGTCTAGGATGGACCTCATTGGATGATTATATTTAGTAAATGTGTTTATGACTTCCCCGGTGCATTGGTTGTTTTCATGTTGTTTAGTTGTTTTCATATATAGATCAATTTTGATTGATAGCTGAGCTCGAATGAATAGAAGACTAGACCATTGCTCACTCAAAACCACTCAAAACACCAGCAATGCTGCTCTCCCAGTCATCACCGCCAGGATGCCAGACGAGATGAGAAACACGCCGAATCGCACCATGATCTTGTTGCTCGTCGACTGGATCAGACTGTGTAGGATGCGAGCCCCGACATAGCCCCAGGCGAGTGTCACATCCATAGGATTATCTTCGCCCCGACGGGCAATGGCCAAAGCGAGGGCGACCGCGTAGAATTGGGTGGGTTGTTCGAAGAGGTGGTTGAAGTTGTCCGCCTTCCAGCGAACGGAGGGGGGTGTCTTCGCTTCGAGCTCGGAGCGTGTGGAGGAAGGATCCCCGGCTTCTTTCAGGCGCTGGAAGACGGGGATACGAGTGGCGTACATCCAGACCTCCATGACGAAGGTCCAGCCATTGAGGGCGATGATGGGCCGAAGAAGGCCGGGGATGTGGATGGAGGACATGGTCTGCTTCGTTGCTAACTTGCTAGTGCTGAGGGAATGAAGAACTTGCAGAGGGATTCATTCCCCCCTTTTTATCTGGGTTCTCTTGGCTCTTACTCCAGACAACCCCGCGTCTCTCTATGTAGACAGGGCACATTCCTATATGGCAACCATAATCCTCCTGTCCATTTAAGGATATCCTGCTCGCATTCAGCTTGCTGCGGTCGGGCCTTCTCATATTCCCCTATATATATCTGAGGTGTGGTGCTAAAACTTATACTTCCCCAGCGCCCCAGCAAGTCGTCCGTAAGCAATAATCATATCCAAAATTTCTCTCTCATCATGGGTAAACTCCCGTTTATACTCTGATGTCAGACAGCAGACGTTATGTTCATGCAGTTGCCACGCTGCAGGGTCATCCACCTCTCGAGGCTCCTGGAGAAAGACCTCAAAATTGGTCGGTTCGCGCTCATTCGCAATAAATTTATTCGGGAGCAGCCAGCCATTGAACCAGAGAGGCCGACCGTGGTGATCAAGGTGAAGGAGCTGTGGTGCGCAGATCGTATAATTTGGTGGTGCACCTTCTAGACCTGAGGAATTGATATCGGCTCCTTCTGCAGCAGCAGTTGAGGTCGGTTCCTTCTCCAATCTCCCCATAATCCCAGCATCCCCGTCATGAAAAGCGTAGTCAAGATCCCCTACCAGCTCCCATCCCAACCAGAATGTCTCCTTGTCGCCTGTTTCATCGTCAGCTGAAGCCTTCTTGAGTATTGCAGTCACCTACCGTAAAGCATGTCGTATACGCCAACGATTTGCTGTGCTTTATTCCCATCTCGATCCGATCCATTCATCCTTGTCACCAAAAGCAGGGCGACGAAGTGCCTCCATGTGTCTACCACCACCACACCGGACTCCTGCATATGCCCGCTCTCGCCGGTCCAGAATCGGCTTTCCAGCACCTTGGGAGAGATTGGCTTGGGCAAGACATCCTGCAACCATTTCCTCTTCGACTGTGGCATGATCAATCGGTCTTTGAAGAATAACGCCCCGGTGTCGAGATATGCTTGGTCGGCGAATAACCTCTCCGGGTTCTGGAAGAACAACGAGTCGGCGTCGATGAAGATGACCTCTCGGAAACTCGACAAGAGAATCGCAAATGGCTTTCCTGCCCATCCCGCGAGCTGCCAGCCGCGATCGTTGACCATTTGACTGAGGTCCCGCGTTGTAACGCCTGGTAATGCTTCGAGTTGTCCACGGACACTCTCGCTGAGGTCCCGATCACCCAAGTACATGACCTCGATGGGAAGACGACATCCTAGCTCTCGGATGGCGGGGATTGAAGTCAGCAGGAACGGCGCCTGGTTATCTCCAGCTGAAAACACAATGCCTTTTCCCGCTCGGTGGAATTGCGAATGCAGATGCATATGGTCCGGGTAGTAGGGTGCACTCCAGGGAAACAGAAGTGTGGACAAGCGAGTGATGACGGAGCGACACGCCTCGTATGAATGAATGACTTGCGCTGTTGTCATGTCAAGTGCGACAGCCACTCGCGGATGGCGTTGAATGTACTGAATTATGTCGTCGCGGATGTATAGCTCCTGTCGGTCTTCGTCCGAAACCAGATGCACCACCTCCCACGCTTCGAACAACTTGCTGAAATAGCGAGTCCGCAGTCCAAGCTCTCGTAATCTCTCTTCGCCTGTTGTTGCGATGGGTTGCAAAAGTATTTGCGTCTGAAATTCGTCGGGGAGTATAGAGAAGAGCCGGCGCAGTGAGGTCTCGATATCAGTTTGAGGCCACACAGGAGCTTTATTTACGGTTGCTTCAGCGACAACTAATTCCGTCACGTCATTTCCGTTTGGCTTGTCATCTAGCACGTCTGGAGGCTCTGATGCCGTTCCATTCGCTGCGAGGGATTGTTCGACTGTCGCATGGCTGTGTATTGGAGCTGGTCCATCAACCTCGACCGACGAACCTCGAGCTTCATAGGCTAAAACGTGATAGAAAGCATATAGCCCAAGCGCGAACATCAGAAATCGCAAGGCAATAGCTCGGTGTCGTCGCCTCTTGCTGGGCCGCCATTCCAACGTCTCGAGCGCGGGGAATTTTTCGACATCCCCGGGCATTTTAAGATTGAGTGTATCAATTCCCAAGCGAGCTGATTGCGATACTCCTCCGAGGGCAAAAGTAAGTCAGCTCATTGCTTAATCCGGAAGGCCAGAGTGCACGAAGAACCATTCGAAGGGGATTCGGGGTTGAAATGAAGAAACCACGTCTCTGCTCGTCGTAGGCTCGACCGTCAAGAGGCCATCGGATTAATATCTTTTAATTCCCAGACTCCGCCAATGCCCAGTCGCCGCGGTTCACTAGTTGATACTACTAAAAAAGACTCCAATACTTTCTGACGAATGTCCGTCCGTCCACGCTACGATTCTTCGGCCATGTTATTTAATCAGGCCTAACCCCCCCCGCTAGATGATAGCTCCGTGCTAAAAGGGATCATAACCAGCTTCTGTGTATGTTCATGTGATTTATATGATCCTTGTCTGTGGCCCCTCATATTTGGATGAACTGGAGGAAATGTCTCACCCCCGCAACATTTTCTTCGCGTTCACCCTCGGTAGCTCTAATAATACAGGACTGATTTAAACCGAGAAAGTCTCCGATCAATCAGAATGGTTGATACGGTTGACTAAGTCTACCGGTGTTGACTTGAAGATTCCGTCAACATTCCGTTAGGGTCGTATTTCATCTTGATCGAGTGGACCCAAAGAAGGACCACTGTCACCCGGGCTTAAACGGGTTCGCCTGTCTTGAACATGTTAACTCTATTCATGTAAGGTAAAGGTTGTTGTAGTTGGCTCACGGACCTCGTTCAGATAGGCTCCAGACTCCGGGTCAAGTTCCCGTAAAGCCTTCAACTGATCGTACGTCATCTCGGCGACCCAGTCCTCTATCTAACCCTAGGGGTGGGACTCGTCCCAGGTTCGAGAGGTTATCCAGTGAACCACAGTATCACTCTAGACGGGGTTCAACGCATTATGGGCAAGCTTGGAGCTAACAGTCATGCTGCCAGAAAGGGAAAAGTAGGGATCCCGCTCTAGATATGAGTGAGTCATGAAGGCTCTCCCATGAGAGGGTGCAACAAATGGAAAACTTACGCTAGATTCAACTGCTTAGGCCAACGTGCTCAAGTGTCCGGGCGAGTAGAGCTTTCCTGTTCGTTACGGCGTTTCTCATGATGAGTCTGGACGTAGTAATCGCAGTCTCTGTGCCTCCGTGCCTAAAGGTTGGAAACATTCAGGTCACATCGGACAATTTCTCACCCGGGAGCAGGAGGATGAGTATGTCGCTGTACTAGCTGTAGTAGTGGACGCACGGCAGCGTCGGCTGCTTTGACTTCCCCGTCGTACATGAAGAAAGACCCGAGTTGTGACTTGTGGCAAGCATATTGTAGTGTTGTGACCGATCTTCCTTGGCTCAGAGATATGCTAGGTGGTGGCCTGCTATGGTCTAGAGTAGGTGCATGACATAGTGGTGTTTCGGACCCAACTGAGGCACATTGTAGCTCCAGAACGTGTGCATCTGGTTCTCGGGCTCTTCGCTGGCGGAAAGTGAGCGAGATTTACAATATACGAAATGGAGTAAAGCTCTTTTAGTGTCCCTGGAAGGTGTTAGTGACGTGTTTGTCTCCTGCATGGCGTGGTTTACAGGAGTATCAAGCCACTCGGAGATATGATCCGTCGGAGTTGCCTTATACGAAGTGATTTCGGATTGGGCGATACCGAATAAGAGATGCGCAGTGAATAGTAGAGGTGTACCATATTCAAGGCTCCGGGATTGATGGACCTGTCTACTGAACAGCGATTATTATTCTAAACTAATGCGATAGCCATATCCCTGCTACTCGATGAACAGCGCTTTGACCCAATATAAGCGGAGGAATCTCCAGGCCGTGTTCCTGAGCCGACTTCCGCACGAATCTCGCCTTCGCATTACATCTTTAGCGAAGGAACTATCCATTTCTTGGAAGAAAAACAGTACATGTTCTTTGTTTTCTGTCGCGCATGCGTCGGTCATCCCGTAGAGCACTGTCACCCGGTGCTTCGGGCAAGCCGAGCCCTTTGCCACTGGGGAATGGAAGTTGATAATCTGGAGACATGGATTTGATTTTGTGGGTATTTGGGAGATGAGAATTTGTCCTTGGTCGGTTGTCTTAGAGCCAACTTGAACTTCGATACGCGGACTCGAAATGAAGATTCGGATGTAGAGTGGTATCTCCCTCTGCGGAACATCCGTGGTCTCCACGATTTTACCCTTGACATCCACGACACGTTGGGTGGCGAGGAAAGACAAGGATCCTGGATACTTCCTTGCTAGTCGACCATCTCAGGCGAATTATGTGCTCGACACCTAACAAGTACAGAGGGGGGGGGGGGTGCGTTAAGTGAAAGATCGACCGTGGAATTCGCCTATGAGCATTGGGCTGGGCATCGGGATATGTAACAACCGACTCTGGATGACATTCGACTTTCTGGTGATGTAACACTACAGCTTAGTATCAATAGTGTATTGCGGCTGTTAGTGGTGGAAGTGAATATAGTTACCTAGAGGCTCTATTGGCTTGTTCACATATGGTACTTTGGTTGTAAAAAGCTTAACTGGAAGTAGAGAGCAGCCATTCGCTGGTATCGGGATGGGATGCTCTCTGGTACCTTGCCAGGCTCAAGAAACGTCCCATTTCCGAGCGTCCATGTTACTTCTCTGAATGAGCTAGGCCTATCTGGAAGCCTTGATCCTATGATAACCCTGATATTAACCATGAAGGATATGTATCAGTACTCTCTTTGCCTGAGTTCAAATGCTGTGTAACAGGTCTTTGTGTACAAGTCTTTATGCTAGTGCTAGATCTGATAGCTGAAAGGGTGCAATCCTCAATAAGGCTATTGAGGCTATCGCTATTGAGAAGATCACTATTGAGGATGTGGTTATTGAGCAAGTGTAGGCTGAGAGATTGCCTCAAAGTCAGTGTGAGGAGGCGATATCAATGTTTCGAATTTCATTGAGTGTCTCGCGTGGTAAACCCATGACTCAAGATATTGAAATAATAAATAGGGCATGAATCCTCTCCGTGGAATACCTTTGACTGTGCTTCATCACGATTATTAATTCAATTCTTGTACAGAGTATCTACTCGAGTGACAAGTCAGCATCATGAAGTTCAGCACCGTTCTTGGCTTTCTGACCATTCTCCACCCCCTGGTATGTTTCTATAATCCCCATCTGTGTGATTCTGCTAAGGCAGCCAGGCCTCTGCGATCGGTATTCCACCACCACACATAGACGGAGATTCAATCTCCGAGTCGGAATGGGAAATTGAAGTCTCCCCCAACACAACCATCCTCGTTCGTGGCACTATCGGGGAAGCCCGCCGGCAGGCTCTCGAGATCAACCCCAACTGGGACGAAGATTATCCCGAGGAAGTGGATGATTTGGAAGTGGGTGAGCTGGATGAGCTAGACGTGTCCCGTTTCACCAAACGCGTTGACAGAGCGAGTTTCGACACCAAAAAGGTCGAGTGTGGAGGGTGGAAGAGGGTCAATTGGATGCAGGCGCAGACACAGATGATGTACCTTCGGAAAGTGGAGGGGCGTCCGCATAGGGGAGCTGGGCCTGGGAACTGCGAGCGTGTGAGCTGCGCGTACGGGGCGGCCATTTGGTGGTGTAATAACGTCAGTGTGTCCTGAACGTGGTGAGGATCCATGCTAATCTCTCTAGGCCAACAAACCGGTTGTTCTCAACAACTTTAAACAGATTGCGGATGGTGCCATGGTGGTTCTGACCTCATGCATGACCGATAAATTTGGATCTGGGAATCTAGTCAGTGGGAGGGCGTATCATAAGGATAGATGGTGGGTGACAGTTCGCGATGCTGATTGCTGAGCTGGATCCCTGTAGAACGGGTGTGGTGGATATTGAATTAGGAAGTAGGATATATTTTGAGCAGTACATAATCAGTAGCCAACATGCGAAGGCATCATAACATCGCATCCTCACTGAACAATTCCAAAAACTGATGGCTGTCATGGCACCAATCATACAAGCCTGTCTCCGTTCCAGGATATGCACTGTCAAAGTCTGCCCAGGATTCCTGTAGACGAGGAAGCACGGTCGTATCTCCAGAGCCGGGGATGGCTGAATCACAGTAGAGTCGTGCCGTCTGGCAAAGCAGCTGATACAGCCGATATGGGTGAGTGAGTCCTTCCGGTGTGTCCGTTTCACGATGCAACGAGATTGCGAAGCGATCCAAGCGGGCGAGGTCGGCGACATCACAGAGCTGAACAGCACGAGTAAAGAGAATACTGAACGGGACGAATGGGCAGTAGAGGATTGCACTGGGATGCAACAGTCAGTCCGGGAGACCTCTAAATAGATGGATAGACGCACCAGCTGATATACTTAGTGACCATGAATGATGCATTTTTGCACCCATCTAAAGCTTTCAGACACTGCTCATGTATCTCCAGAGCTTCGCGAGCCACTACCACACAGTCGTCCGATCCCTCGCTCACGGAGGCCTCGGCAGTTGGAGTCGCTCGGAGAATCAATGCCAGTAGCGAGTACTGGGTAACCAAGTCGCACTGGAGATAGATGACTCGCAGTGGGTCGAGATCTTTATCGCTGGCCGCACAACATCCGGAAATCTCAGCATGTGCCTCGTTGATCAGTGCCCTGACAGCTGCCGCGAGAGCAGTAGCGACATCCCGGCGTTCATGGTCTGGTTGGCATAGTCCTGCAGGGCTGTACAGCTGTTCGTAAATCATCCCACTGACTCGTCCCAATCTCACAGAGGATGGCCCGTCAGGATCGAATGGCAAGGTTATCTCCATATCGCGGATATTTGACGACCGAGCGAGTCGGAGTGACAGTCCCTTTTCAATGGCGTACACCGTCCAGAACAGACGGTCTTCAGCGGATTTCGTGGATTCTCCGTTGTCTCCTTTAGGCCGTGGTCGAAGGCGATGATATCCCAGTGTCTGACAGAGATCAGAGGCCGCCGAGATCAATCTCCAGGCGGCTTTGGCATTGGAGTTCTCCACGGCGTTGAATGTCTGTGGCTCGAATTAGAAATTGTTCACTGCTATAGGACGTTATGGTTGGTATCTATACTCCAATGGTCAGGGCAGCAATAACCTCCATGTTGGTCGGTAAGAGCATTGGGAGTCTCAGTATAGCATCCTGGACGTTTTCTCGACATATTCGACAGTATTCTCGGTGGGTTTCTAATCCAAAGAGCAATACATGCTCGGAAAAGATATAGGAGAGGTATCCGTTGGCAAGAATGAAATCGACGTCACTGTACTCATCCACTGCAAAGTACACCTTTCTGCATATGTCCGTGAAATGCTGCAAAGGAAGTATCCTTGTCACCCAGGCGATCCTGGTGAGCCCCTCATGCTCTGGTTTCATGTTAGATCAATATACGGCGACAATAAGAAGAGAAATCAACCTTTCGCCCACCGCAGAACTGATAAAACAGCATCCAAAGGCGGCATGGAGGGAGCAACTTGAGACATTGTAGGCGTATGCCGAGTCGCAGCAGGATTGTCCAAAGCGTGCACGATCTTCTTCAAGGATGAAAGGACGGCAGTCGCTTCAGGTCCACATATTCGTGAAACTCCGTCCTCCAAAACAGCCTTGACAAAGTCAATAATGTGTGTGGAATGGTCCCATCGGGGTTCACCACCACCTCCTACCACGGATTGGCAGTCGCGACGTGGTAAAGAGAGTTCTGCAGGCTTCTGTAGCATCACCTTAATGCCGCTGATATCTCGTGCAATATCATCAATCTTCTGCTCACTAGCAATTAACGGAGAGAGGTGAGCATTCATCACGCTGAGAGGATCGGATGGCTTACTATTGGGCCGATATCAGCACCCTCTGCTTGGGAGCTGCTGCATTGGATGCGACTGGGCTGTGGGTGCACTTGGCCTTTGCAGTGATACAGTTCGAGCAGGGGGACCCCCGATCACAGCCGATCTACCGATGGTCTGTTAACGACTCTGGTCCTCCTCGAGTAAGATTTCGCCTGACCTTTCGGACACGACATTGATCACACTGGATGATTATCATTAGCTTGACTCTGTGCAGCAGCGCACTGTTGACTCACCGAGCGACGAGCGATTGCTGGGCGGGCCTTGTTCTCTCCGCGGGATTCCATGATTGCAACCGGTGGAGGCATCCCCGTTGCCAGTCAGGGTAGAGACCATATTTAACTAGTTGACTAGTAACCGGATGACAAATCGTCGGATTCGCGCGGGTTTCCGAAGGATTTGTCTGTCTCCACCCGGAAAGAGTATATAGAGTCAGTCCATGGACGGAGTACCAGTGGTCCAGCAGTGGTTACCTTCAAATCATCATGCACAAAATCCTCATCACCGGTGCCGCAGGATACATGTATCACAGCCTATTCCGGTAACAGTGGTTCGGTGCTAATAATCTCAGTGGCGGCTCCATTCTCGCAGATTTTATTTCCCGCCCCAATGCCTTGATCAAGGCCGCCAATATCAGCGCTGCCGTACGGTCGGAGCATCAGATCCAGCCCTTGGCCAGACTCGGCATCAAGGTGATTCAACTCGATCTGAGTGATGAAGTCGCCGTGGTAGACGCTGTGGTCTCTAACCAGAGTACGTTGCTGTCCCCTGGATCGATCATCACTCATACTTCATAGTCGATATCGTCATCCACACGGCTGGCGCGATAGATTCGCGTATGGTGTTGCCTCTCATCAAAGCTCTTGGTCAGCGCCGGGAAATCTGTGGCGAGGATACGTATTTCATCCACGTGAGCTTGACTACTATCATTCCCTGTAGCAACCCCTGACGTCACTCAGTCTTCAGTAGCTGCTGTCTACTCCGCAGATGGTGGCTGGCCATATGGGGAGGTTGCAGATACGGATCTTAGTATCTTCGAGAAGGAGAAGGAGATTGGCGGGGGTCACCCGATTCGAGAAGTAAGTCATATCCGTCTCGCTCTCTTACCAACAGGAGGTTCTCATCCTCCACGCAGACCAACGTTCTTGTCACCGAGCTAGCCGAAGCACAGGGTGTTAAAAGCTTCAATATTCCGGTGCCCCAAGTCTGTGAGTACCGTCAGACGACATGTGGAATCGAATTGACGATCAATAGACGGAAGAGGTACTGGGGAGGGCAGGAAGTTATCCGTGATTATCCCGGCATTCATTCGAACCAGCATCAAGCACGGGGTTGTTTACAGGTTTGACAAGAATGGTGTAAGCCTACCTTCAAGTTCCTTCCGTTACTAGTCGTGTACTAAAACAGTGAAGAGCCCACCTGGTGTCCATATATCCGACTTGGTCGGGCTTTACGCTCTTCTGACAGAAAAGATCCTGCTCAAGGAGCCAGTTCCCAGTGGTAAACAAGGCTACTACTTCCCCATATCCCACAGACTCCCTTGGTGGGAGACCATGCAGCGTCTTGCTGAGAGCCTACATGCACGTCATCTTGTAGCGGAGGCGAGGACGGAGATATGGCCGAGCGACGATATGGCAGCAGAGTATCTGGAGTTTCCGCGACTGTATGTGCGAGCGATGGGGACCTACAGGTTTGTCTCTTAGTCTATCGTCAGCACGAGTATCTAACGCGGATTAGTGGTGAGCTTGTCCCAGTCAAGGCGTATCAAATTGGGTGGCAACCGGAGTGGAACGAGGATAGATTCATGGAGAGCCTTGACGATGAGATCCAGGCCGTGCATGAACTGGACACAGTCAAATGTACTCTTTTTGACGTGCTTCCGAACTGAGAGGATATGCGCCTTTCTTCGGACTCCAACTTTTTCATGCAACACTACTACACCATTTCCTTCTAAATGAAAGCAAGTACATACGACCACAAGGTGTGGAAAACAGGGATTCCCGTCCGCTCAGCCGTACTTAAGCCACACGCTTGCTAGGTGTTCAAATTATGAACATCATCCTAGGACGCGAGTTGTGAGTTAGGAATAAGCTCGGGTAGTTCTTGAACAGAGGGCACGGCTTCCTAGGTGGTGATAATTAGAGAATTTAGGGCGTAGAATGACTCGCCCGCGGCGGGGAACAGAGTTGGGGGATCAAAGTCAAAGAAATCAGGGATCCCGGTGTCCCTGTTCCCCCAACCAAGGAATGCGTCCATCATGGGTTATCCATCATTTAATGTTCTTATTTATATTCAGCGGCCATGGTATATTTCATATTTCTAGGGATGTAAACACCTGTTGCTCCCCTTCGCTCTCAACTTATTTTTGCTGTGTCGAGACGCCCTCGAGTTCATCTGATCAAGTCCTTATCAATCAATTTGTTCACCAAAAGCCCACGAGCCCTGACCACGCAATTCTTGAATCTATTCGCTGACGAAACGCCGACGATAATATTCAACCAAGCATCCATTCTTAGTCTCGAAACGCCCACGAGCACACTCAACCACATATCTATTTTGGCTAATTTGAAATACACATTAAGACAACATAGCATTTTTAATGGGACTACCCTATCTTGTTACATATGTAATATCTAATAAAATGTTGGATACATGTAAGCGCCAGCACCCTCCTCTCACCCAACTACGTTCAAGAGCGGTTAACCGGCCAATCAGATTATAGCTGTATACCACGGTTCCACGGTATAGTCACCACCTACTTTGTATGTAGTAAGGTATGTTATAGAGTCGGAATAACCATTCTTCGTTATAGCTGAACACCGATATTCAATCCCAGGATCTCATTCAGTACCACCAGACCACTTCACACATTCCACGTGCCGCGTACACTACTCCGGAGTACTGGCAAGGTATGCTGGCTGGGGAATGCACAAAGTATCCAATTGCGTCAACTGCATTTGCAGTTCTTATATTCAGCTGTTTCTCTCGTTCTGATTCCGCAAAGTACCAGTCTAAAACCATGGCCTTCAACCAACTTCCCGTTGACCCTCGGCCTGCTGGCCACCACCCGTACGCCCCCCATATCAATGGCGGTGAAACTGGCATCTATGCAATTACAGCTGATATGTGTATGAAACAAGCAGGTGGTAAGTTTTATTATTTCCTAAGTTCTTATACTATCAAGCTAATGACTTTAGGGCTGGGATATTATCCCCATGACCAAGATGGATCAAAAGAATAGGATGAGCACTTACTTCATATCCTTATCTTTTGTAAGGTCCATGTGATGCGCATTTTTCAGAAAAGATTTGATGAACATCATGCAAAGAATGTTATTCGCCATTTATGGGAGGCAAATTCTCGGGATGAGCTTCTTCAAAAAGTAACATCAACCTTGGACATTTATCCAGAGCCACGACTAAAAAGATGGCTTGATCATAAAATACAGAAGGCCTGGATCCTTGGTGCTTTATGTCGAGGTCAATCTAAAATTGATTTTCAACACTGGAGCGTTGTGCGTCAGCATACAAATATCAGTGAGAGCAGTTATTTTCAGGATAATAATTTTACCGGTCGACGATTATCCCTGCTTGCTGCAGTACTAAAGTAAGTTGGTTTCCTGTATTTCTTAGATATGTCTAATATATGGATTATAGGTTTCGTAAGCATTCTGAAGAGATATATGCCCGAATCAAACACCAGGAAGAAACTGGTGTTGATGCTCGTCAACGTACCAAGAATCCTGTTATGCGAGTGGCTCGGAATATGAGGTGAGAAGGTAAGCCTAATACTTTAAACATTATATATAAATTAATATTAATTCCTTTAACAGATGGCAAGCAGAGAAAGGCAGCAGAGATTCGACAGCGTGAACCTAAGCTGCCGTATAATCCAAGAAACCTTCATGACACACCTAATACTATGCCACTACCATGGATAATATAAGATAATGATGCTGTGTCGGTAAGAAGTGTGTCAACATCTGGGCATATGCGGAGAGCAAGCTCTTTTGGCACTGAATTTATTCAAAGCATACCAATACGATCTCAAAAGGGTCATCTTCGTCAAGAGTCAGCTGGTCTTATTGAGGCACACGAATGCATTCGAGACAAAGCTGATCAAGTCAGAAGACTGGAGCTAAAACGCGATATGTTACTGAAGAAAAAAGAGCTGAAGGTTTTAGAAGAGGAAATTAGAAATTTAGAAAAAGATTTAGAATAACTTGTATTCGAGCATATGCCGACTACAAGGTCATGATCTGCTATCCTGAAAGAGAGTAGCTATGAACAAAGTGTTAAGCATATACTTAATGAATGTATGATCAACATGGTGCATAGTTGAATACTGTGATCAGCATCTGTTGAGCAAGTGGTGCTTTGGGGCTTACCACCGTGTAGGCCGTAGTTGGAAGGGTTCTCAACTTCTCAGCTTGATGGACGGTGGATCTCCAAGTTATCCAACTCCTCACAGGGGATCAGATCATAAGTGGGCTTCTCTATGGTGAATAATATGCAGTGATGGAACGGAATGGATGAAAAGAATAGAAACGGAGGAGAGAAATTGTTGTTGATTGTTGTTATGGGTGGGGTGAAGAGACATATATTTTGCTCACATTGTTGCCAGGCTTCTTTCACCACCATGCAACCACAACAAAACAAAACAAGTCCAAAATCAAAAAAAACAAAGAGAGCATCCTTTGAAGTTTGCCTATATACTCTTTTAAAATCGAAACAAATAATTGTATATGCAAAATTAATGATGATTTTCATGTTCCTATATGCTGTGTATAACTTTACACTAGGCATATCTTGTACTCTGTACTACAGTGCCTTGCAGGTTTGGCTTTCACATTTCTACACTCTCTAGCTCTTTCTCAGCGCCACACCTGAGTGCTAGTCTATAATAGGTTTAAACTGTTATCTTCATATTTTACAAGTCATATCAAACGGTTGAGGACAGTAAAGAAAGCTATACTTATTTTGTAAATTTGCAGGACTTCCAGAGACTAGAGGATTCCCTGCAAACCAGACAAACAGTCCGCAAAGCCCAGATTCTCGCAACCTGGTCTCTTCGTTGACTCTTCCAAGATGTATTTTTGGAATAGGCGTGGTCTAAACACCTCATCCCATAAAACGCCTCTCTTAATCTTTTTGCCATATCTAGACAGAGAGTTTGTGAATTGTCTAATATATAACTGGCATTGCCCCGTTTATTCCATAGGCTGCAGGTTCCCCTCGTGAGGGGTTTAGCCTGCATACCTGCTGAATTCTGCGTGCCACTAGCGATCACTGTAAGGTAACTGGTTCCTGGTACTATGCTTGGAAGGATATCAAGACGGTAACAGATGAGGCTCAATAGCAATCCATGGTCCGAAACTTACCATGACTAGTCCTTTCCTCATCCGTGAAAAATCTCCATATGATGCCACCCATCAGTGGGATGCCCCCACACCCGGTGACTCCCATGGGACACCAGCCTCACCTTCGAACTTTAGTTATATTAGCTCAGACCACGAGCCCCCAGCACGCTGCGCTAGACGATGCCAGAGACTGGATAAGCTTCCGCTATTAGAATTCGATGACTGGCAGGAAGAAGGGCGTATAAAGAACAGCCACCTACTTGTATTCATTACTCCATTGAGTAGAAGCTTGCATTGAACAAGCGGGTTGAGACAAGTGACACTGAATAGAACCTGGTGTTGGGCCCTATTGCTCACTGAGAGAAGACGTTGAAGCCCAAACTGGAAAGGATCAAGTTCAATGATTGTTCTGAACACAACTTTATTAAGCAGTGTGAGAAAACTAACATCGAGTGGTCATCTATTCAAAAACAGCTCATAGACTGGGGCGATATGCTTCATGCTAGCAAGAAAATAAGGCTACTGATTACATTTTATCACATAGCTGATAGGAGACAGTCGTTCCTCTTCAAGGAAAGGAGACAAAAGAGGTTCATCAGCAACCCAAACCGACCCATGAACTCCAAAGCCAATGCAGAACCCTGGAAATCCCGTAGCCCAACATAGCGGCGGAATTTAGAATCAAGATGGTTCTCACGGACGCCTCCAGGCAAGAATGGCAACCACTAGCTGGGCCACCCCAATAATGAAAGCTAGAAATCCAAAAAGAGCACTGAGGAACAAACCAATAATAGCAACTGTAAGTGCATTTCTCTCGGAGGTGTGTCTTTCTACCCACAAGGCGAGACGGTTTCTTGGAGGTGGGGTTTTCACGATGTTGTAGAGTTGTTCTAGGCGATGGTTCCAGTACTGGTACATGAAATTTGCTGGCAAGTCCTCCCTGATGCAGCCTTCGACCCATTTTGCATCAGAGTCGAAGTTTTGCTTGCGGATCAGACTGGTTAAAAGTCTGCTTGATCTTCCACTCCGGTCACTGGATATTGGGAAGAGGATAAAGTGGATTGTGTGTAGGGTCTCGAATAGTAATTGTGGAGGTATCGTGCCCCTTTACAACGTCAGAGAAGTTTACAGATGAATGCTAGTTTGGGGGCTTACAACTTCAGGCTCTCAGAAGCTTGTTGATCAATAGGCTGATCGTTCGACTGTCTAAGGTGAGCTTTGAGATATGCCGTGTGATGGAAGACCTGCACTGTTCTCGTCAAGGGATCGTACAGAAGGTGCTCCATGATATTATCTGTCGGTCGAAATTGCAGTTGATATCTTTTTTTAAGCTTCCATGCTCTGAGCCTCTTCTTGTGCTTGTGTGCATCAAGCCCCCCTTCCTGTGGGGCCTGGCGCCTTGGAATGGCGCGTTCCACGTAAGAGACAAATGGTTCGTCTGGCTCCCACCGCGCAGGCGAATAGCCGCTCACCTCAAAGTTTTTCGAGTACTTGTCCTTCAGTAAGCAGTCCAACATTAACATGACACGGACGACAGATTGAATTGCATTATCTTTGTCTCTTTGTGAAATAGAGCCATTTGGGGATAGAGTGTTCGCCAATCCATTGCGTGTTATTGTAGGATTCAAACGGAGTCTCTTCGCGCATTCAAGAACATCCGTGTGACTGGTAAAAACGGGATTGTCGACCTGGATTATAGTGCTTTGACGGTCTTTTGGACAGAATATTGACTCGTAGTATTGAAAGTATGCTGGAAATGCTGCATGAGGCTTCGTCCGGTCCAGGAGCAAGTCTCGCGTTATGGTTGCTTTTTCTGCCTCTTGTAGTGGATGCATTGATGGAACCTAGCCACCACATATAATTCACAGGCGCAGTATAAGGGGCATATAGCGTACGAAATTGATATTCTCTCCAGGGACGCATGTAGTTAACCACGCTGAGATAGAGGCTGATCTAAATATCATATCTCAGTCCTGCACAGCCTCGAGGCTGTGCAGACGCAGCTGCTGATTGGCACTACGTGGCGATACCCCTCCTATTGCGCTGACAAGGGGGATAATAGTAGCCTAAAATCTCCCCTTGAGATCGCTTCTTTCCGAATTACATTATCCAATATAACGCCCATTTTCCCCATCAGATTGATTAAATTAACTATGGAAGCAAGTCTGCAAGCACGAGAAGGCAGGTCACTAATCCACAGAGAAGCACATCGGTAAGCAGACAAATGTGACTCAGCCATCACCCTTCCCCTTCTCTTACAGCGCATAGGACTCCCGATCAAGTCTCACGGCTATTCTCGAACAACCTCCCCGCAATCCAGAATCCTGCATTTACTAGGGTATCATCCGCAATACTGTGCGACGGAAACGCCTCTGCAACGAGCACTGAGGCGTCCTCGATTCAGAATTCGGTCTGCGCTCACACTTCAGCAACCAATACAACGGTAGTCTCTACAATAACGACATCAACCCAGCACCCACTTCCCGAATTAGACTCATACAGAGACCACTTTGTCATACCAAAAACCAAGGGAAGCATGATCCATGTCTATCCACACAGCACCTGTGAGATTGGGGATGACCACCATAAGAGATTCCGTGACATCGTTGAAATGTTCAAACAGAATGTCGAGAATCATCATAAACTGAAACCCCATGTCTCGGAGATAGACTATGTGTTGAAGAAATGTGGGCGGTCGCCGAAAGACTCTCATCCTTCCATAGTCGTTTTCTGCACAGACAGAATCTTTGATGACTTGAAGAAACTACTGACAAGTCCACATCTAAAAAAGCATATGCTATACAGAACTCGAGCCCTCTCTACCCTTGGCGAAATAGCGGGCAAGGACACAATGCTGGCGAACACATACCAAGATTCAAAGTATACTTTTGGCGAGGGACGCCACACAGAACCCTCCTATGGAGGAGCGGTTTCACCGCAGAACTTCAAATTCAGCAATCAAATGATACTTCTAGTCTTTCCTGGTCAAATTTAACTATGTGCGACTCGAAGGTAATCAGCTACGATGGATCGTGTGCGACCTTAGCCTGTCTTCTAGAGATTAACTCGAACGTGTATGGGCTCACAGTCGGCCATGCTTTTGCACATTTGGTCAAAAGTTTTCAAGGGGAGAGTGAACCTTTGGCAGACAGCAGTCACAATCCCAACATCTTGAACGAAGGCCAATGCGAATCGGAATTAGAAGATGATTACTTCGTTGTGGATGATGTCGAGTACGAATCACCTGGAGAAGACACCATCCTAAGCGATACTGTTAGGCCCACGCCTGCACCTGAACTTGCACCTGCACCTGTGCCTGTTTCAGACATTGACAGGAATTATAGAGCGCCCCAAGTCGGCCAACAAGAGCAATGTTCTACCGTCCTGCTTTTAATGGAACCTAACAGTCCGAACAGCCCAGATCTTGACTAGGCTTTAGTTGAGATCTCTAGTGAGCGGAGTAAAAGGCCTAATGTTTTTCTGTCTGTCGACGACCCTTAGAAGCCTATACTGGTGCGTAAGGTTGCAAAAAATCACCCAGGGAATGAGAGAGAAGTTCTCATCATTCGTTCGCTCGAAGATCCTAGTCGGGGCACTTTGCTCCGTGGGAGCTCATTTATTGGGGGAATAAACCGTCCAGGTCAATGTGAAGTCTGGACTGTTGCATTTTCAGGCGCCCAAGGTCAGCTCCTAGTGTCCTTGAACATCTAGAAGCCATACTCACAGTAAATCTGCAGGGCTAAATAAAGGAGACTCCGGGTCTCTAGTCATAGACCTTATTAATAATGAGGTCTATGGTTATGCTGTAGGGCTGAATCCCCTCGGGGAAGCCTACATCATGCCCATGGTGGCTACGCTGGGTCAGATCAAAGAGGCATTAGAAACAGACAATGTCTCGCTACCTAATCCATATCCGCTTTTTAAGAAGATGACTGAAGGGTCTTTTCTCGACCCGAACATATCTCTCCCCCACTCCTTGCTTCAGCAGACTCTGGACGATGGCGCGACTGAAGAGGGTGCAAACTTAGTTGCTCATTCTGCGGTATCTAACCCAGAGGACTGCCCTGGGGGAGAGGCCAACCAGCTCGAGATGCAGATAATAGAAACCAAAAAAACTGAGTTTGACGGGGATCATCCTAACGAACCTGCAAGTATAAAGGGCCTAGTGAGTTTGGCATTGACATTGGGGAACCAGGGCAAGCTGAAGGAAGCAGAGGAGATGTATAAGCGAGCGCTGGCAGGCTATGAGAAGGCACTGGGTCCTGACCACATATCCACCCTTGACACAGTCAACAATCTCAGTCTTCTCTACCGTGACCAGGGCAAGCTGAAAGAAGCAGAGGAAGTGTGTCAGCAAGCCCTAGCAGCCAAAGAGAAGGCACTTGGTCCAGATCACACATCCACCCTTGGTACAGGATCTCATGGCCATGAGTCTGTGGCAGCCACTTACCGAAACCCGGGACGATTGAATGCAGCTGAAAATCTGGGAGTCCAAGTAGTGGAGACATTCAAGACAGTGCTAGGAGCCGAGCATCCTGACACTCTGAGCAGCATGGCCAGCCTCGCATCAACATACTGGAAACAAGGACGATGGAAGGAAGCAGAAGAGCTAGAGGTGGAGGTAATGAAGACCCGGACACAGGTACTGGGGCCAGAGCATGACTCTACTCTGAGCAGCATGGCCAACCTGGCATTAACCCACCAGAATCAAGGATGATGAAATGTGAAGCTGGGAGTCCAAATAATGGAGATAAGGAAGACAGTGCTAGGAGCCGGGCATCCCTCCACTCTAAACAGCATGACCAACCTTGCCTACACCTGGAAATCCCAAGGACGGTTTCCAGATGCCCTAGCTTTGATTGAAGTATGTTGTTGGTTGCGCAGCAAATTATTAGGGCCTGATCCCACAAACACCAGAAATTCCTCTCAGGCTCTTGTTAATTGGCGAGACGAGTATGCTTTGTTTCTAAATAAAAAGCTTTCACCTGCACCTAAAATGGAACAACCAGAGCATCTGCAAGATGTTATAGCGCGGCAAACTGAAGCTGCAATAATGGTTCAGTCACCCCGCACAAAGCGTATCAATTCGCCTTACACCCTTTACACCTAGAGATGATTAGCGGCAGGACTTTTGCTTGGAAATCACCCCTTCATCATAGCTTCCAGAGCATGCTTACAGCTTAACCGCGCCAGCAGCCCATGACTTGCATGACGTTGATTAATTCGGAGCCGTCACATGTGATATATAACAACAGAGGCATTGACTCTTAAGTTAGTTTAGCTCTGACTTGCAAAAAATACACTGTATACACGTACGGAATATAACTAACTGATGTTCGAGTTGCAAGCCTCTAGCTCAAGTGGATATTTGATCACAACAATTCTTGGTAACTCTGGTTATGGTTCTAGGCATTAGGCTGATAATGCATCCTACAGCGTAACTATTGTCGCTGCAAGAATCAGAATGTCTATTCGATTATGAATTTGTGCGAGTCAATAGATAGGTAGTGGGCATGAGGAGTCGGTTCATTACGGATAGTGTACTTGTATGGCTAGTACTTCGCGTAAATTACATCCATAACAAACTAACCCTAATATAGATTAGGCCGCGGGAGTGGCACTGAGAAAGAATCAAAGAGTGTGCATTACAGAAAGCCGAACCTGCAAGATGCTGTACAGTAGACATACTCTTGGCATATACTTAATACTTAGCATAATTTATTATGCTCGTCATGGGTCAGATTATCTTATGCTGAGGTTTTCTGACCCATGATGAGTTCTGACATGTACACAACTCATCCCAGCTTCCCGCAGAGCTCGCATGAGAGTCACCCTAAAAACGTGACCGCCAAGACCATTACTAAGCAACATTAACTCGAGCGACTGTAAAAAAAGATGACTGAAATTTAATT